>QXTE01000081.1:5212118-5323451 GCA_003942145.1 Platysternon megacephalum | reverse complement strand
CCCCCCGCCCCCCCCCCCCCCCCCCCGAGCCAGAACCCCCCCCCCCCGTCCTCCCCTCCCCCACCCGAACCGCAACCCCCGTCCTCCCCTCCCCCACCCGAGCCGCAATCCCCGCCCCCAATCCCCACCTGGGCCGCAACCCCCGTCCCCGCCCCCACCTCCACCTGAGCCAGAACCTCCCAAGTCCTCCAACCTCCCTCTGGCCCCCAGGGGAGCGGGAACCCCCATCCTCTCTTCGTCATGAGCCAGAACTAAACCCCTCCCCCGCACCGGGCTACCGCCCCCTCCCCTCGGACCGCACCGCACCGCACCGCCGGCCCGAGTCGAGCGCGCCTCATCCGCTGCCTGATGCAGCCTCCTATGGCCCCGCCGCCGGCAGGCCCGGCCTCTCGGCAGGGACAACACCCCGAGACTCGCCTCCTCCCGCCGCTGGCGCTGAGAGGCTCGCAGGCCGCGGTGCGCCCGCAACGTGCCTCCAGGGGGCGCTGCAAGAACGGCCGCTGCCGCGCCGTGTGCGCCGGAACCGGCCGCCGGCCAGCTCCGAGCCCCACGTGCGCCGGTGTAACGACAAAAGCAGCGGCCGGCACATTTCCCCGCCCCCCCCGATGGCCGCCTTTGCCTACCCGGCAGAGTTTGCTACCAGTGGCACTGACATGTGAGCACAACATTCATAGTTCAGATGATTTATTTCATGGTGACATGGTACGAATGAGAAAAGCGTCTCTCTCATTTTGTAGGCAAGTCTACAGCGCCTGTCACATCTTCCGGTCCAGGGTAACGCTGCTCAAATCCCACAAGCTCACTCCGTGGCCATTAGTAAGCATAGGCAGTACAAGTATGTGCTGTTCCCCATGGTTTGCAAACATACAGGTTAAACTGAAAACAAAAAAGTTACACCATAAACTTACATACAGACTTGTCCAAAGGCATGTTCCTTCGCCTATTTGCCATTTTATGTGTAATTAGCAACAGTAATATCCCATCTTTTAGTATTACTATCTGAAAATTGTTGTGGGGTTTTCTGGTGGGTATGAAGACACCAAAAAAAATAAATCTTATAGCAACCCTGCTGGGGTGACCAACAGCAGTGTTTCCAAAATATAAGGTGAGTGTTCACAAACAGTTGTCAGCACCAATGTGCCTTTAAAAAATAATCACAATGGCAATGAAACCCATGTTCACCGTCAACTATCTGTGACCTGATAGGTTGAAGAAATAGTAAAAATAACCTGAAAAAATCAGTCATTACCTTATTATTGAATTCAGGACCAAGATCTGACAACATCCGCTGTGGGCATCAACGTCGAACAACAATTTTGTACATGATGTTTGCCACCTCATATGCTGATTTAGTTCAATGTGGAAAGGCTTCCATCTTGAAAGATAATCTGTGTCCGTCAGTATATATTGGTATCCCTCCTTTGTTGCTGGTAATGGTCCTATTAAATCAATTCCCAACAATTCCCAGATCCGACTGACCTATATGCAAGGGTACCAGTTACAGTCATACTTCACGTTTCTCTTACTAAATGTTCTCAATAAGCCCATATGTCGTAAGCAGAGTAAACACTGTAATACGGTTACAACAGCCACAAAATCAGAATGTAATGACCACGCTTAAAAACACAAGAAAAAGAAATAAAGAAACAAACAAACAAAAAGAAGTACAGGAATGGGGTAGGAAAAACGATACAAGAGGACCCCTGAAGAAATATGCCATGCCAGTGCAAGGAGCTGTAGAGGTCATTGCTGGCTGTGCTGTGCCACTTGTATGCATTGCACTCATTGCGAATGCAAAGCCTCGTTGTATAGCAATAATAAAAACACATAATAATAAACAATTAACTTTGACTCTGTCTTTCAAAGATTTCTTACTTTTAAGGAAATGAATAAGACTTTGTCATATATATGCTGTATGCACTACAAATACCAATAATGCATTGACAATTGAAAGGATGAATACGAAATTTCTGAATAAACGTAGTAGATGTGTTTGATTCCAAAATTCACCTTTATGCTTTTGAAGGTGGTATCCACATTTAATTCTTTTCCCTCTTTCTGGCAATGCAGATATCGCGCAACCTAGTTTGGATGGAACAATATGATGACGGTAACATTTTTGTATGGAAATATTATTGCAAGGGAACAGAGTTCACATTTTCACACCAAATGTATTTATATATTTCTTTGTAAATTTCAAATTTGTATTTAAATTGTAAACAGCATTCTTCAGGGTTTAGTTTAATTACTTTACCTACCCAATCTGCAATGTCTTTTGTCATCCCTGGCCAGTAGTATCTTGATGTCAGCGCAGTTCTCATTTTGAATATTCCTTGATGTCCACCATGTGGACTGTCATGATACATTTCAAAGAGTTGTAGTGCTTGTTTCATGGTGTGCACAACAACAACCTTTCTTCCTTTTGCAGAATGGAACAGTGTCCCCTCTCTTAATCAGAGAAGATGGAGCCCAGAGCCAGATTAAGGTTTCTCGGGGCCCTGGGCCAGAGCAAGTGGGGGGCCCCTATCAATCCCTTCCACCTGTGGGCCCACCGCGTTCTGACCCTTCCGCCTGTGGCACCACCCACAGCCCCACCCCTTTCTGCCCCTTCCCCTGGACCCTGCCCCTCTTCCACCCAGCCCCCCTGTCTCCCCAGTCCACCTGCCCCACAACTCCTTTGCTCCTTTCTCCACCCCACCCTCCTTGTGGCCCAAGACCGGAGAAGCTCTGTCTCTGTGTCACGGCCCCGGGGCCATAGTGGGGAGTGAGAGCTCCTCCAGTCCCAGGGCTGCAGCAAGGGTCTGGGTGCCACTCTTATTTAGGGGACCAGGGTCAGGGTGCTGGGGCCTCTCCTGCCACACCTGGCACTTCTGCCGGAGAGTGGGGTCGGGCACGGGGGCTTCTGGTGGGGGCTTCCCCCGCCCAGGAGCTTCTGCCAGGGAGGCTTCCCCCATCCCATGGCTTCTGGGGACGGGGTCAGGTGGGGAGGGAGGTAATGCTGGAGGGGGGGTCTTCCCCCATCCCACAGCTTCTGCCAGGGATGGGATGGGAGCGACGCTGCAGGGGCTTCTTCTGCCCCACCCACCAGGCAGAAGCTGGGGGCCCCCCATTTGGCCAGGGCCCCTGGGCGTGGGCCCTGTAGGCCCAGTGTCTAATCCACCACTGAGGGAGATATGATGATGAAATCAAGTGTTGTACTTAAGGTATTACCAGTTATTTGAAAAGGCATTATTAATTATAAGGCATATGCATATCAAAGATATCTGTATACTGTATGGGTCAGAATGGCTTGAGTACAAGGGGGTGGAATTTCAGTATATGGTTAGAACTAGATGTTGATTTTTTTTTAAAAGTAGAAATCATTGCTCAGTGAACATATAGTGATTGGTGTTGCTGCTTTCAGGATACACTGGATAACATACTTGAGAAACGAAGCAAAATCATAGGGGTTTTTGGTAACATTTATAATTTATACTAATTTATCATGTAACTGACAAGTACGTTTGTTGCACCACCTACATAGGTAGCAAAGGAGATTTTCTGGAAAATTTGAATAAAACCAGTTATCCTAATCCCGGTCCCATAGAAGGTAAGGTCAACACTTCAAATAATCTCAGTGTTGGGACATCAGGACCATCATTTATATGCTGAAGATTCCAATGTAATGTGTCTGTATTATATGAAAAAAAATTATTCCTTGCCTTCCAAAGGAAAGTTGACAGTAAATCAATGCAGGTTCAGTCTGCTTGCTTTATTCATTCCTTCAGGATATGTGTTACTCCTCATATATGCCAAAACATTTGCAATTTTTTCTCAAAAGATTTCCCTGAGTATTGTTCACAGAAGAAAACAGTTATGTAAGTGCAAACATGTAGTATCAATCCATATAATATTCACACTTCAGTAGGTAGGTATGACATGTACATTGCGGACATATAAGCAGGTTAAGCCAAAATCCACAATGCATCATTCATAGGCCAATCACAAGAGAGACATAAGTAAATTGGAGCTGTGTGCATAATTTTGATGTATTTGTGGCTTACAAAATCTGGCAGTAGTAGATCAATGCAGATCGAATGTCATTTGAGATAATGAGATCACCTACAAGATCAAAACCCACAAGCAGGGGTGCTTGAAGATAATGTGTTCAGAAAACAACAGAATAGATATGGAAACCCTCTTTTTACCTGCCATAATGATTTGTAGTACAGTTAATTTTTTGCCTAGTACAGTGTTTTTGGAGAAAATAGTTTTCTGCAATTCTGAAGAATCTGAAATAAAGAAACCCCTATAACATACACATTTCAATATCCCCATGATCACAGGCATTGTTACCAGATTTGCCTGTTACTTTGGGGTATGCTCATTTATTAGGGTTACTGTTCTGGGGGGGAGGAGGGGGGTTCTGTAATTCTATCAATGAACTGCTTGTGTCACTTGTGTTCTCATGCAGAGCTCTACTTCTCCCTTCTGCAAGTTCCCTCCCAATGGAGCTATCCTGCAGGACCTAGGTGCCCCAGGGCTGGGTTCTTCCAGCCCCAGAATCAGATGAACACACACATTCACAGAGCGCGTCTGAATGGACCAGGTCAATCAGCACTCCCAAGCTGACCCCCTTATATGCCCCTGGACTCAGCAGGCTGGGTTGAGCAGCACTTCCAAGCTGCCACTGTCCTGTGCCACAGGTTCAGCACGTCCCTATCCCCACTTTCACGTTACAGTTGTTCTGGTAGTCACGCACTCAATGAGCAAACCCCATAGGATTTTTGGGCGCTGCAGGGATCTTTAGCTTAGGTATGAGGAGCATTGCTGCAGAGAGAGAGAAGTAACCAGCTTAACCATTAAAGTTATTTATTGCCCGGTAATAACCATACAAGGGGAGCCAAACAAACAAAACAGTTATAATAAATCTAACTTAAATTTGATTATAAAAGTCAGGGTTAGAGAACTATAACTGATCACACAAGTCAGGGTCAGAAGGCTATACCTAGAGAGAGAGAGAGTTGGGTTCTCACCACTCCGTGAAGCTTGAATCGATCGGGGTTCCCAGGAGACAGGCAGAGCCCCCAGCACGCAGTCAGGAGAAGATGAAGTCCCAATGGAACTGATGCAGATTTTGGATCCAGGCATCAGAGCACTGACTTGAGCATAGGTAGGGGTTTTTGTAGAGAAAGAACAATGGTTCAAGGGAGAACACTAGATTTGTTTATGGGTAAACTGATGGCTCAAGGGAGTATACCAAAGTTGTTTTGTTCAGGCTAGACCAGGGGTCGGCAACCTTTCAGAAGTGGTGTGCCGAGTCTCCATTTATTCACTCTAATTTAAGGTTTCGCGTGCCAGTAATACATTTTAACATTTTTAGAAGGTCTCTTTCTATAAGTCTTTAATATATAACTAAACTATTGTTGTATGTAAAGTAAATAAGGTTTTTAAAATGTTTAAGAAGCTTCATTTAAAATTAAATTAAAATGCAGAGCCCCCCGGACCGGTGGCCAGTACCTGGGCAGTGTGAGTGCCGCTGAAAATCAGCTCGCGTGCCGCCTTCGGCACGAGTGCCATAGGTTGCCTACCCCTGGGCTAGACAATAGGAACTGATCATTCCTGGCTATGGGCGGTGTTCCTTCCAGGGAGCTCATAATGCAATTAGGCAGCTTCAGTATTTTGGATACCAATAAAGAATTTATTACTAGAATTGGTCTGATAACTACTGAGCTGGGTGTGTGCAGGCGTGGGTTCATTATCATCTGGCGCAGAGATCCCCCATCATGCAGTGCTTCCCTGCTTTTCTGGTCCCAGAGTTCAGTGCGGTTCTTGCCTGTGAATCTCTGTTCTCCATTCTGTATGCTAATAGAGATGCCTCCTTGTCCCATCTTCTATGCAAATGAGGCTAGGGGACTTGCTTTAATCCTGTCACCCTTGTCTGGAGGGGTTTCGGTGTGTCTCTCGCTGCCTTTTCATTGCTTTTTGTAAGTCTTCTGATCAGTTTTGGTTCAAGCAGAGGCTGGGGTAGGGGGTGTCCTTTGTGAGGCAGACAGGCTGGATACTGCGCCCTGGTTCCCCAAGAACACACAGCTGACAGGTAACAGCACGCAAACCATTTAAGAGGGTACATGAGACTTCTTTGGAAGGGTGCACAGTGCTAAAGGATTTTTGGCCATGCATGGCAGGTTACTTGTCTCAGTAGACAATGAGCTACCCCTCTGCCTGCACACAGCCCCTAGCTACACCTTCCCTGCACACAGCCCCTAGCTATCCCCTCCCTTCACCCTGAGCTGTTTTCAAACTGTTTGAGCTGAGCCCGCTATCTTTGAGTTATAAGTTTGGTTGTGCCCCTCTCCCACCCCCCCCAACCCAGACAAGCTAGGTGGCCTGCTGAGGTGAATCAGGGCACCATCTGCAGCTGCTCCATGAATGCCACCAACAATTTTGAATTGGTTATCGCTATATCCCACACCACATCTGTTCTGGGTGGAAACATCATGTCCACCACATCTGTTCTTGTGGCTCAGTACATACTGCATGATTGTGCAGAGCCATGCAGGCTGCATGCTTCTGTCAGAGATGACAGAGAGTGAGGAGGGCCACATGGGTTTGTGGGATATAGGAAAAAAGGTGCAAAAATATGCATAATTGTACGTATGTGATACGTATAACATTAGGGGATGGTGAACACTGCACTATGTGAAGTTGATCCCTGTGTGACCCATTTGGCTCCAGCATGCATTGCCAAAACTTCCAAAAGTACAGTACGGTGGTGAGTTTCACAGTGGGATACCTATCACTGATGCATCACAGTGTGGACTGTTGATACAAACATTTCTGGTGAGTACACTCAGCGCCGACACAAGGAATCAAGTAGGCATGCGTACATGTGACATACGAACTGTGATTCTACGGTGACGTAAGTTGAGTTAATGTAAGTTTATACTGTAGATATGGCTTTAGCTATATAAACTGTTTGGAAGAGGTAACAGGAAAAGTATGAGGATAGGCCAAGATTCATTCAGGTATTTAGGCTCCTGCTTTTGTGGAACTGGGCCTACTACCCCTAAAGGCTCATGAACAAAGAGATACATAAAAATAACCCAATATCATTTTTTTATAATTTCATGACTTGAGGGTTTATAACTCATGATTTTCGAATTCTTGTGGTTGTCAAGCTATCTTAGGGTTACAGCTGTGTGGTCATTATGTTGTGAGGGCCAAAACTATAACTGAGTTCAAAAAAGAATTTTATAAGTCCCTCACAATAGGTCTATCAATGGTTATTAGCCAAGATGACCAGGGATGCAACCCCATTCTCTGAATGTTCCTAAACCACTGACTGTCAGATGCTGGAAGTGGACGACAGGGGATGGCTCACTCAATGATTGCCTGTTCTGTTCATTCCCTCTGAAGCACCTGGCACTGTAGGAAGCCAGATTACTAGGCTAGAGTGACAATTGGTCTGATCCACTATGGCCATTGTTATGTTCAGCAAAATTTGCAGAAGATTTTTGCCCTTGGGAAGGATGTCACATGAGACAGTATAATGCCCTTATTGAATATTTGCGAATCAAGTTCTATACAAAAGCAATGACCTGTGAAAAAGCACTAAGGGCTGGATTGAGAGGCAAGATAACTATAGCAAAAGGCAATCCCCACTGGTGGAGCAAATGCAAAGGAACTGTTGGCAACAGGGCAGGCAATCAGTCATACTGGAAGTCACATGACCCAACAGAATAAACTTGTGCTATAAAAATAAAAAGAAAAAAAGTTAGAATTAAAAACTCGAAATTATAAATCACAGTACAAAAAACATAGCAAGTGCTATACTAGAATCACAGATGGAATTGCTAAAACTACTAGCAACTATTTACTTATAAATATTTTTGATGAGCATTCGCTACTAAAATAAAAAACAAATAGTGCAATGACATGCATCTGCACAATGATAACAAAGATAAACGATGAAATGGTCAGAGCAATAAGAGTAATAGAAATAACATTTTAAAAGGTGCAAAACTATAATTAAAATGGATTACAAGGAAGGCTACGCAATTCAGGGAATCACAGCAGCAGATAAGACAAATTTGTGAACTGTTATGAGACTTCATGTAGACATATAAACTGATGGGGGGGGGTGTATGTAAAATATTTCACTGCATCAAGTCTCCTGTAGCACCTCAGCACATTATATCAGATAGAGAGGAGCTGCCATAGCTAAGGCATTGACAGTCTAGGAATTGGGATGCCTGTGCCTTTANCTCCTCTGCCCCTCACCCCCCCCCATCCCTATTTTTGCAAACATGACAGATGGCTCATCCCACTGGGGTAATTGTTACCCCTTCTCCCCCTCCATGTGCGGGGCTTTTGCCCCTTGCCACGGTCTGGAGCATCTCCCCGCGCCTGGGTTTAACCCTGGCTCCTATCCTCCCTCCCACCCCCCCGCATCCCTGATTTTTCCCCTCAGCCGCTCTCCTGCCATTACCTACAGCCGCTTGACCCCTCCATGCCAGTAAATTTCCACCCCCTGCTCAGACCCTTACCATCACCACCACCCTCCAATTTGCCGCCTTTTTAACCCTCTATAGAGCAGGCAGCAGAGTAGAAGTGAGGGCACCAGCACCAGCAGATGTTACTGAGCCTGCTCAGTTTGTGTGAGCAGGCCAGGACTGCCCCCCCCCCTCCCCCCGCCATACACACACATTTGTGCGTGAAACTAGCCCCAGCAGGCCAACCCCAGCCCAGCACCCCTACCCCAGCCAGGCCAGCCAGACCCAGACCTGCCCATCCTAGTGCCTCCCTCCCACCCTCCCGCCCTGCAAGCAGGCCACACTTCCACCCGGTGCATGGTTAGGGCACAGTGCATGCCTCCAGTATGGATGACGCCCAGCTTGTGTTAACCAGGCCTGTTCCCCCAGCTCCGTGTGCTAGAATTAAGGTTGCTCATGCCACTGTTATTCAGCCCCTTTGTGCAGATGCATTATGACATAATCTTTCATTTCTATGATCACACACACACACTGTTTTTCCCTCAGGTTCTCTTTCATCATTGAGTGCACAGGGGATACCCTGGGGATGAATCATGTTTGTGTAGTGAATGAAGCTGTTGGCTGTAGAACTCTGCCTCCAGGCAGAAGTTGAAAGGTGTTTTAGCAAATAAGCAGCGCCGGCTCCAGGGTTTTTGCAGCCCCAGGCAGCCAAAAAAATAAAAAAAAAAGCCGCGATCACAATCTGCGGCGGCAATTCAGCGGGAGGTCCTTCGCTCCGAGCGGGAGTGAGGGACCCTCCGCCGAGTTGCCGGACGTGCCGCCCCTCTCCCGAGGGGCCGCCCCAAGCACCTGCTTGTTAAGCTGGTGCCTGGAGCCGGCCCTGCAAATAAGGCAGGGGGCTGCTGGGAGAGAATGTAGTGCTCAGTGATCATTCAGGCTTAGATCCAAATAGGTATTTAAGCTCCTACGTTCCACTGATTTCCGTGGTAGTTAGCCTAAATATCGTTATGTCTGTTAGTCTATAAGGTGCCACAGGATTCTTTGCTGCTTTTACAGATCCAGACTAACACGGCTACCCCTCTGATACTAAATATCGTTGTGTATTGGGCCTCAGAACTTGCAAAAGTTTCTGGTTTATTCAGTGTCTGGCTGTGCATAATGAGCTTCACAATGCCCCACACAGACTCTTTGAGAAACTGAGTCCTTAAAGGCATAGCCCCAAGTATGACATTTTCCCTTCTAACCCAAAACTTAAGCACAATAACACTTTTTAAAAAACAATATTAGTATAACACACAATTCCAAATAATCAAATTTGATAACGTTCAATTAGTATATGAGGTGTCTTGCACTGTCACATGGACCAGTGGGGTTCCCTCGGAACATCAGCACTGCTGCCGTCAGGAGGTGGCAAGTCCACTTGCTCTGGGAGTTCCATGTTCTGGGGCTCTGTAGTCTCAGCCTGCTGTGGTTGTTGCCTTTCTGAGATCCTCCTGGGCAAAACATCAGATTCCATGCAACCTTCTCGCCGGCCTTTCTGTGCTTTGGAAAAGGTGTCACCTATCTCTCCTCAGTATGTGTCCATCTAGGCTAGGGTGACCACCTCCTACAACCACGGGGTAGCCATTTGGGACACCATTGCTGTTTGTGAGCATTGTTTTCCATCACAGAGACACACAACATCATTTTCATGAAGTGGTGGTAGCTCCTGTGGCCCAAATTATATTGTTTTTTTTTGTTTTGATTTATGTTTCTCTTGTAATATTTTGCATTCTCAGTCATGTTACTGTGTCCACCCCTCCATAAGCTTCATTCTGGACTGAGTGACTTGCTTCCATTGCCTGGCAAATTCTAAATGCTTTGTCAAGGGTTAATTCTGATTCCATTCATTCCATTCCATTCATGATCTGGTCTCTTATTAGAGACTCTGAGCCCCCCCAAAATCTCAAGATTGGCTCTCCAGCCTCAGATCAGTCAGAAACTTGTCTATAGTTTCACCTTCCTTTTGTACCCTGGAATTATAAACATATTTCAGGTGTCTCATTCTCATGTATAGTGCAGTATTCTTCACATTTCTGTACTACAGTTTTATAGTTAGAGGCTCTGCCTGAGTTAACTGAAAACTATTAAAGGACGTCAGGTGCTTCAGAAACAGCCACTGTCAAAAACAAGGCAACTTTCTAAATGCTTTCTATTTTGCTCACACCAATTGCTTACAGATACAGAGTGAAGCATTCTCTAAACTTCCTCCAATTGTCTTCCACGTTCCCAGAGAGTTTCAGCTCTGGTGGAGCTTTCAACTGTTCCATTCTTCCACTCAGGGTATTTTCTTAATTTCTTTTTACTCTTTGTACCATGCAGTGTTCAGTGATCAGTCAGCATTGAAGGTGCTTGCAGGATATCTGGTTTATTCAGTTCTCAGTGTTGTTAGATGTTTGGCGTGTGTGTGTTCTCCCTGTGTGCTACCCCAGCTCTGCGCAGGCAGCTAGCACAGCAGACCTCGAGCAAACCGCCCAATAACCACAAGATCTGTTAAAGTACAAAGGCACCAGGCCAGGTTTATTGTCGACAAAGCACAGTAATAGCATCTGGCCAACTCTACGAGGATACTAAGACATATGCCCATGACAATGGACACAGCTCAGTGAATGGCGGGACTTTCCATTCCCCCCTCGGCTGGACAAAGATACTCCCTCTAAGATGCATCTTTACATCGATACAAACAAGTTACGTACTGTCTCTGACAGTGGCTAGCTATTACCCATCACCTTGTATATGTTGGTTCAATTAAAACATCTTTATTACATATTGTTATCCTAACCTTATCTTTTAGGAGGGGTCAGTGTGTTCCTGTTATCCTTGGGGAATGTTTTTGTACCATCCTTGATATCAGGATGTTCTGGTACCACTTGATATCGGGATGTGTTTGCGTGAGTACTCTGTGCTTAGCACTTCTTAGGAATGTGTATTTCTGCAATATCAGCCCTGTTCTTGCCAGATTCTGGAAGCAGGTTCTGCCTCATACCAGGCCTCTGATACAAGGGCTTATGTCTTAGACTCTCTTCCTACTATACCCAGTTCCAACGGGCTGTGCATGACAAAAAGATCTTCAGGGCTCCCTGCCCAGTGTCTGTCTGCGAAGTTCAGCCCACAGTCCCCAATACCACAGAGAAATGATGGTCTTCTGGTTTAAGTAATTGAATGCTAACCTATAGGATTGGAGTCTATCCCTGCCTCTGCCACAGAGTTCCAGAGTGATGCTGGACAAGTCACTTAAACCACATTTTTCATAGGTGGCTGCTAAGAGCATGTTCCTTATTTTCTGGGTGCCCAGTTTGAGACTCCTGGGATCTGATGTGCAGACGTGCTGAACACTCACAGCTACAACTGAAGTCAATGGGAGCTAAGCCTGAATATATAAAATGCCGTGTACTCTCTCTCAAAGTGGGCACCTAAAATTAGTGACAACTTTTAACAATCTCTCCTTAATCTCTCTGTGCTTCAGTAAAGTTCCCAGCTGTAAATAAGGTTGCCAGGTATCCGGTTTTCGACCAGAATGCCTGGTCGAAAAGGGACCCTGGCGGTTTGGCCGTTAAAAGTCCGGTTGGCGCGGGGCTTCTGCAAGCGGCGACATGTCCTTGGCTCCTAGACAGAGGGACAGCCATGGGGGCTCCGTGGCCAATGGGAGCTGCGGGGGTGGTGCCTGCGTGTGGAGGCAGTGCGCAGAGCTGCCTGGCTGCGCCTCTGCCTAGGAGCCGAGGGAAATCACTGCTTGTGGGGAGCTGCCTGAGGTAAGCGCCTCCTGGAGCCCACACCCTGAAACCCCTCCTGTACCCCAACCTTCTGCCTCAGCTCTGAGCCCCCTCCCACACCTAAAGTCCCTCCCAGAGCCTGCACCCCAACCCCAAACCCCCTCCTGCACCCAAAATCCCTCCCGGAGCCTGTGCCCTAACCCACTGCCCCAGCTCAAAACCCCCTCCCACACTCCAACCCCCCCAGCCTGGAGCCCCCTCCTGCACCCCAAGCCCCTCATCCCCACCTCACCCCGTACCGCCAGCCGGAGCCCTCACACACCCCCGCGCACCCTAACCCCTTGCCCCAACCTGGATCCCCCTCCCGCACCCTGAACTCCTCATTTCTGGCCCCAGCCCAGAGCCTGCACCCCCAGCCCAGAGCCCGTACCCCCTCCCACACCCCAACCTCCTGCCTCAGCTCAGAGCCCCGTCCCACACTCCGAATCCCTCAGCCCCACTCCCCAGCCCAGAGTCCCCTCCTGCACCCCAAACCCATCATCTCTGGCCCCACCCCAGAGCCCGCACCCCCAGCCAATGGCCTCACCCCTTCTCGCACCCCAACCCCTGCCACAGTCTGGTGAAAATGAGCGAGTGAATGAGGGTGGGGGAGAGCGAGCGACAGAGGGAGGGGGGATGGAGTGAGTAGGGCTAGAGCCCCTGCCCTGCCTCTTCCCCCCCTAGGCCTCACCTACCATTTGCTCTTCTTCCCTCCTCCCCTTGTCGCTCGCTGCTTTTCCCCTCTCCTCTCCTCCCAACCCAGAGCCGGGGCTGGGAGCTGCAGCTGCTCAATGTAGGTAAGAGGTGGCCCCAGCTGCATAGGGGATGGCACAGGTGATGACCTGGCGCCTCCCCGCCTCACCTGCCCGCAGTAACTGGATTTTGGGGGTCCGGTCAGTAGATCTGACCGAATACTGTCAGGTCCCCTTTTCAACCAGACTTTCTGGTCAAAAACCGGACACCTGGCAACCCTATACCTCACACAGATGTAAGGTCTGAGGCCTTTTTCTGCAGCCACATTAGGACAGCAGCAGCTATGAGCCAAGAAGCAGAAAGTCACATCTTCACATTCCCTCTAAATTATGTCAGAACAATGTAATATCAGGCTGTTAAGAAGGTGATCCTGGCCTAATAGTACCCACCATCACCAGATCTTAAGATGTTTAAATAAAACTTTGTTTGATTCCATTCTGTCTGGCAAGAAATCACTTATCAGCAGTTGTGAAATCGATACTTTATTGTTTTAACTTTATGGTCCCTACTTCTCTATTGTTTATCTGTATTGTTTCTGTCTGATTCTTTAATGGTTTCTGTCTGTTGCATAACTAATTTTGCAAGATTTAAATCAACTAAATATTGGGTAAAGAATTGTTTCGCTGTATGTTAGGATTGATAAAATAATTATTTTGTAATACTCTAGTAAAATGATTGGTTAAGGTACACCTAAGCAGGATTCAAGTTTCACTATATAAACTGGGCTCCAAAAGGAAGTTCTTTGGAACCAACGCCAGGACACAGACCAAGATCAGAGCTGCCAGACCTCTCTACACCTTGCCAGCTATATTGTGCAGCAGCTGGAGTCCCCAGACGACCTGATCCCAACTGGCCACCAGGAAAAGTCCGTCTGCCTTATTGGGAGTGGAGAGCATTGTATGCTTAGGGTGTGCATTCTGTCTTGGTAACTGTTAATAAATAGAGGTTAAGGATATTACTGTGTAAGGCTCTTTCACTGGTAAAAGGCCCTGCAAATCCATGGAAGATTATGCCCTGAGCCCTAGGAACAGGGTAAAGGTGGGTACTTAAATTAACCTGTTTACACCCTGAACCCTAGGAATCGGGTATGGGTAGGTGCCTTTCATCCAGAGCCCTAGGATCTGGGAAAGGGTGCGGGTGCCTAAATTAACTGGGTTACACCTTGAGTCCACGAAAGGGTAAAGGCAGAGTGTGCGGGAAACACTATGTAGATACATTCATTAACATTTTTGAAGTACACAGACAGTATAGCGATGAGCTCCAAAAAACAAGCCCATGACCAAATTAATAATTTTGTATTCAGTGCAGGATTTGGATGGTGTGCAGTATATAAGGCTGGGGTTACACTCTGAATGATGAGGACAAAAAGAAATACCCGTTTAGAGAGCACTGTTCATCCGGTGTAGTGAATAAGGCAGTGATCCTGAGGAAAAAATAGTATGCAATCAGTAAAATCTAGGTAAAAATGGCCTTTAAAATACAGGCCCAACCCTGTGAGCATCCTGAGCATCCTGACTTCAGCTGGGAGCTGAAGGTGCTTAGTACCTTTCAGGATATGCTCCACATCTTGCAGGCTCAGACTCTTAAAAGCATCATGGAGAATGACTATCTGGAAGTGTTGTATTTAGCAAAACAGTGAAAATGATCCCTGGCTCTCTCAGTATATTGATTGTTGTATAACTTTTGTATTTATGATTTGTCTATGGTAGCACCCACAATGCCCTAGGTACTTTCCAGACACTAAAGATGGGATCGTTGTGGCCCTGAGAATCTCACAGTCTGAGGACAGACAGGCAGGTGGACAGAGGTTAGGGGAAGGATGATGCTTCCCAGGGGTATCCAGGTTGTGAGACACCTTGCCACCACCTGCCCTTAGCATGAGGAAGTCCTCTCTGTGCCTGCTGTCAATCAGCTCCCTGAAACCACCAGCCCCTGGCAGCACAAGCACTACCTTCCAGGCGGGCTCTCTGTATAAGCAATAGGCACACACCAACCCTACCCCCATCCCACCCCCGCCGCCCCGAGTCCTCTGAGTTTCTCTCTGGAGTGCTCAGCCCCTGTTCCTCTGAACACTCACTGAACACTCTCAGATTTGCTACTCCCAAAGGAACAGTACATGCCAGGATGCAAGATTCAACTCAGGCTCCCCACTGTGCTTAACACTCAGCATTTATATATATAAGTGAAAAGAAAAATATTTTTTTTTATCAAAGAACAGAGATTCAAGTAATAGTGAGAATATTGGAAACAAATGGTTAAATATAAAACAAAACACAACACACTTTCTTGAGCCTAAACTTAACTAACAAGGAATTCCCTATCTCCTACAAGATAGCTCTCCCCTTTCCCAGCATTTTGAATCAGGTTGGTTGAGATCCCTTCAGCTGTCAGCTTGTTCTCACAGACTGAAGAACTAACTGCGGGTTCATCTGCATCCCAGATGTAGTTTCAAAAGTTCGTTGTCTTACTTCTAAACTAAATAACCCTGTCTGTTGTTTTTTTCCTGCAACCTCTGCAATCTATTGATTAGCATTTTGCTCAGACTGTAACTGGGGGTGGGGCGCATTGTGAATCATATAGTACATAATTTGCATATGACCAGCCAGAGTGAGATAATCATCTCTTTCCCACTGCTTACCAGGACTATGTGGATCAGCTTTTGGTGACTTGTGTTAACTCACAAACCTAAGGAGCATAATTTTTAGTATATATGCATAACACTTCACATATTTTCCGTACATACATCTCACAATGCTTATGATGACCAGTGTGACATTTGAGACCTTACATGACATTCTTTGGCAGACTAGTATGCAGATATCAGACCCAGGGGATCGCTGTAACCCTTATGTACCCCTGTTCTCTTTGCCAGTTGGCAACAAGAGGTCCTTGGGCCACAGGAAGGGTAACAGCAAACATGGAGGTTTTAATACAAATCAGATTCACAGTAGGCAGCAAGGCAGAAGTGTTGGTTTCACAAAATAACTTGTTAAATGCTGCAGTGTCCCTTTTCCTGTTGCCAGTAGCCCATCACGCAGGAGTATAGAAAATGAGCCAGTGTGTATTTGTAGTTATCATTCTGATGAGGAATTTCAGAAAGGATACAGATTTGGGCTTTGTTGCCAAGGGCGTCCTTGTTCCAGTGCATCCTTTGAGAGGGACACAAAGGATAAACGAGTAGTTAACAGCTGTTCTCTGCATCCAGCTCCTTCTGTAACCAAGCTGCTTTAGCTTTGCTGTTCTGACAGTCTCAGCTCATACACAGAAGCCAGGCGCCTGCTGAGGGAGAAGTCCTTAGAGCTGTTGTCATTTCAGTCCTGGTCCAATGAGGAAAGCGAAGTACAGCCTCTTTTGTGTGGCCTGGGACTATAACTGGAGCTGCAGAGCAGCACTGGAGGGGCTGAGCATATAAGCACTGCATCTCTGCCCTGGGAGAAGTTAATTCACTGCTGCTTCTGCTGCCACTGCTATCATCATCATGACTCTCCAGGTAAGAGGGGGGTCTGCTGCGAGGTGAGGCAAAAAGAAGCTCAGTGCAGGAGAGCAAGGGATAAGGATAGGGATGTATTGTAACATCACTGCGCAATGCCCACCCCTGGCAACACAAGACACAGCAAGGATTATCATTGCATAATCTGGGTTGTTTTGCAGCACAGCAAATAATTTTTATTTTTTTTTAGTGTATGATGCTTAATTGGTGCATGATTTTTTGCAGGGAGCAAAGCGTCGCCTCTTTGGAGTCTGTTATTTGGTTCATAAAATTTTCAGGGGATGGGTGGGCACCTGCTTTGAAGGCTGCATGCATTTTGATTGGGTATATGCATTATTGTTCTTAGTGTGTGTGGCACTATTACTGGGTACCTGCCTTTGGGAGGATGCATGCATTATTTTATGAGGGTGGGGTTAATTAATGAATTAATTTAGATTGATAAAGAAATAAAAAGGGGCACCTTTCCCAGGATCAAGATTATTGGTACATACATTTTTGGGGCCATGAGGGGCCAGTTAATTGTAGATGCTCTACTGGGGGTACATGCATTATTTTCTAGGGGGGGTTGTGTTGAAGGCTGCATGCATTTTGCTGGCAAAGTTCAACTGCGTATGGACTGCTAGAGAAACTAGTTGCCTCCTCTCTGAGTTGGATTTGAAGCGTTGCCCCTGCTGCTGGTTTTGAGCCCTCAATCCTTGCAGCAAGGTGGAAGCAGCACTTTTTTTGTCTATATCGTGTGCAACTTAGCCAGTTTTCTCCACAGCAGTCACATTAAAATGATCTCTCCCGTTTTAAGATTTGCAAGCCCATTCCCAGCCTGTTCCATTGCCCTGTTCTCTGAGGGGTTGGTGTCTATTTTGTGCAGGGAGGAGCAGTGTGGTGGTGTGAGTGATGCTTCCAGGGGGAGGTGATGGCAGCTCTCTCCTAATTCCTGCATGACTCAGATGTTGGGAGTATATTGCCAGTAACTGCAGCTTCACTCCAGAGAGAGGGTTAATCTCCTCTGAGGTAGCTTGATCTCCAAAGGGGCATGAGCTGCTGTGCGACTATAGTTTAACAGTGCAGAGATTTTTGTTTGTCACTTCACAAACAAAACTCAGACCCTTCTCAAAGGGGTTGGGAACAGAACAGCCAAATCCCAACTCTCGCTCCAATTTTAGTTCAAACCAGGTTTTGTTAAATGTCCAGTAGGATCTTAAATTTGTTTCTCTACTTTTTAATTCACCCTTGAATGTGCAAAGTTGGAGTACCTTTTGTTGTAGACTTTTGACAGCATTGAGATTTTAAAAACAAACACCAAACTTGAGTGAGATTAGCTGGGGTAAAACACTGCACATTTATTACATGATAAACCACCTCCACAAAAAAATGCCCCATTCTATACAATGATCAAATACTCTGGCCGGGAACCATTTCAGTTCAGCATTTAAACAGCAATAACACAATGTGGAAAAAAATTAATCATGTCCATAAAGAGTCTCAGAATCAAGTTGGGGAGGAGTGGCAAGAGATTGAGGGAGCAACGTAGTACCCAAGAATTCAGTTTTGCAAACCGCGGAAACACAGCATAAATGGAGGAGAGTAACTAACCCCTTTCAAAAAGAATAGGAGTACTTGTGGCACCTTAGAGACTAACAAATTTATTGTAGCATAAGCTTTCGTGGGCTACAGCTCACTTCATCGGCTGCATCTAAACCCTTTCAGACATTTTGCTTTACACCGAAGAAGCCATTTAAGCTTATGTTTCTCTCCCATTTAATTGACATGGTGGTGATGCAATAGTAATTTGTGCATTCAAGTATAGCGAATGGATTTGTGTATGTGTGGTTTTAAATGTGTATAGTTTACTTATGGTAGAAAATTCTACTGCTTCTAATTTGAGGAGTCAGAAGGAATTTCAGTCAATACATGATTAAAATAAGCTGTATTTTTAAGGGACACTTAATATTTTTAAATTAAAAGTTTACCTATTTTACAAGAAACTAGCTCCTATGCAACATTCCATGAACAGTGACTTATGTAGGGGGTGCTGAGAGCCAAACAATGTGCGTTTATATTAAACTTAAATGTCTGATGCAGGTTAAATCTTCCCTTCTATTCAGTTCTTATTGCAGATGGGAATGCATTTTGCATATATCATGATATGCTGTTCCTGTAATATCTATTTTTACACTTGCATATGCAGCCCAGTAAACTAGGATTATATGCAGTATAAGATCATTTAGAGGCATATTAACTTAATTTCACAAATTAATTTTGATGTTCCCTCTCCCCTGACAAGTCTGATACCAAGCACAATCTCACTGCACTGTGAGGCTGATCCAAAGCCCATTCAAGTTAATGACACTGCTGGGTATGGTATAAGAACCTAGACAGAACATTTTAATTTGTTTGTCCTAGTAACTAAATATGACAATTCAGTTGATGTGTTATCATTGGTGTGTATCTTTGTCTGATTTGTAAAAGTTAGGTAAATGCTATTTTTATTTTAAGTGCTTGGATGGTGCTCAGAGATGTCTGTGATGGGGGACATATAAGTACAGTCTGAGAGTTGTGTTGGTGCTTTGAATCCCATACATATTTGTGTCTGTGGGGTCTTTTTTTTTTTTTTGATGCATGTTTTTTTAAAAACAGATTTTTATCCTTAAAAGGAATACGCTTGATGTTTAGGCCCTCAGATTTACTTCCTTAAAGACAGGTAAATTCCCTTGTGAATGTCTTTTTTATATATTTAGGCCAAAATTTTCAAACCTAGCCACTTACAAGTAGGGTCCTTGATTTTTCAGAGATGCTGAGCATGCATAGTTCCTATTTATTTCTGGCCTTATTTTAGATCCAGTTATTGGTGCAATTTTTTTGGTGCAATTACTGGTCACGTAATATATAAATGTTAGTATTTTAAAAATATATTTAGTATTGGTGTCTATGCTTTGTAGGAATGATGTTTAGTTACATGTGTGCAAAACTCTTTTTATGATTCCTGAAAATTTTTCCATTACATCGGTCTGATGCTGCACTGTGCAGAGAACCACCTGAGCACGTCCCACTTACTCTCAAACAGTAGGTGCTTGGCAGTGTGGCCTAACTGATAGCACAATGGATTGGGACTCCAGCAACGTAGGTTCTGTTCTCAGCTCTGCTGCTGACCTTCTAGGTGACCTTGGGCATGTCAATTCACTCCTCTGTGCCTGCTTCCCCATCTGTGGAATGGGGGTAATTATATTTACCTCCTTTGTAAAACGCTTTGAGAAGTGGAGATGCAGAGAACTAGATATTAGCTGACTAGACCTGTAATCTGTACTTGTTTGATCATTTAATGTGTGTTCGCATTGCTCTGACAGAAGAATGAAGAACAATGTTTTTAAAAAAAAAAGAAATAAAAGCCCCAAGCCTATCAAGAAAAAGATTAGCTGTCAAATACAGAAGTATTATGAATTACTTTCTCACAATGGCAATGAGTCTTTTCAGAACATTTTGCCAATAAAGAGACTCTGATGCAATCTCCTCTTGATGCTGATCATCTATAGTGGCCTTTAACCTTAGTCTCATCTCAAGCTCTTTCCACCTATGGAATGCTCTCTGGTGATTTGCTGCCTTCTCACAGCATGCCAGATTTCTAGCCAGATTTTCCAGTCCTTTGTTCCTGTATAATGCAATGTGGCTGGAACATTAGACTGGAAGAGTTTGCAACAAAAACAGTATGGAGCATTCTGGGTTTTGAGTACATAAGCCATGGCCTCTCCACTTTGTCACCATTGGGGATTTCACGCCAGTAATGTGTTGGATGGAAACTTCTATTTTCATTGTCTTTGGGGAACATGAAGTTTTTCACTTGCTGTGGCCCATGCAGTACAAGGACGTTCCTCAGGCTACTGCTCAAGTGGGTCCACAGTCCTGGATCATCTAGACTTAAGGAACTAAATTCAGCAGCAGCTGTTTCTTGCGCCTGCTCCGCCCTCCACCGAGATCTACACTTTTCTTCAGGAATGTGCATGGTTACATCCATTTGAGATGGAGATATGGATGCTGCAGTAGCTGCCAGGTCACTTGCACTCTGACTAACTGGAAGATCAGGCATCTCCCCACCACTTACCGTGAACATATGTGTCTATGTATCTCAGGAGAGCTCCTTCCTGCTTAGATAGAAAAGCTTCCTTTGCTTTCTTTCTTTTTCTGAATGCTGCCCCAGAGGGGAGTTTTCTTCTTTCACTCATGACTGCTGTTCTGTGCCAGCTATAGTGGCGCTCAACACTCAATTGAAGGGGACAAATAAGCAGGCTGGTAGCAGGGCCTGAGTGAGGGAAGATATCAGCATCTTAAGGGCCTAACTGGCTCCTACTACTTCAGTTGACTGCCTGTTCTCCTCAAGTGGGTTCAGGGAAGCAGCAGGAAACAGGAAGCTCCCTGAGAAGCTGGTGTTAATCAGTCCAGGCTCCTGGGGGTGCTAGAGAGGTACATAAGAGGCTCCTCCTCCTCTCTCTCCCTGCAGCTCCTGCTGCTTTCTGTTATTCCCTCTCACCTTTTCTCCTGCCTGCCTGTTATGTCTCTTGTGCCCTCCTTCCTCCAGCACAGCACTCCACCATCTCTGTGCATCTAGAGCAGAGAGAATACATATGCACCAGCAGCAGACACAATTTTCTACACCCTGGTTCCTAGTGGCGCCCCCCCCCACACACACACAGTCTGACACCTGAGGCGGCCGCCTCCGTTCACCTCATGGTAACGCCAGCCCTGCTAATAACTAGTATGCCTTTTTCTACCATAGATTTTCCCATTTCTAACGTTTAGGGAAGATGCAGGATGGGACAGGCCCGTCAGTTCAATCAAAAGGGTTTATATTGTACTTGAGGGGTTTTTTCTCCACCTTTTTTTTAATGAAGGGAAACTATCAAACACGTACTTCTGGATAAAGAAAAGATGACTTATTTATCTCATCGGCGTGCCAAATTTGAAATTACATGTTTGTTTTTATGGAACTAGGAACAAGCACTTGTGGTGTCTGAGTAGCTTGTATATTAACCTAGCAACTGATTCCAAGGACGAGTATGCTCACAATCTGTGCTGCAAGCATTTTGAAGTTCTGCCAGCTAGTCTAAGAAATTGTGCTGCCTAAGCACTTAGAAAGAAAGAGCTAGTTCAATTGTGTTTTGTTGTACCATTTCTTGCCTCTACTTAATCTGCTGATCAGCAGCTTCAGTATTCAAAGAAATACTAAATAACACAAAATCTCTGTCCTTTACCCACTGTAAATGCTGTGAAGCAGCTGGGCCATGGTTAAAAAAAATAATTAAGACTATCTTCATCCCTGGCAAAACTTCAGTGACTTCACAAAGGATGAATTTGTCCCATGGTGCCAATTGTTAAAATCTGGTCAGCAAGTATGAGATTTTTAAAGTCTTAGCACTTGCTGACCAGTATTAGAATCTACAGATTTCTTTTGTCCCTTCTTTGCTTAAATTCAGTATAGATTATTATTACCTGATTAAATCTCACTTCAACAACGGTTACTTGTTTCATTTTAACATGGACAAATAAGGCAGATCTTGGAAAGGATATAGATTAAATAACTTTTGCATTTTGTGGTAAATACAACGGCCATTTGTCCTGATCTAATACGTTAAACTGCCTTAAAATACATTTAAGACTTGTATCAGTGATTAGTACCTGTACCACAATGGCCTCATGGGATTAAAGTTGGTACAGTGATTTGAATGAGTAATGTGCTGTATAACGTATTAGTATTTAGTTTAAATAAGAGAAGGCGTTAAATAACCAGAGGTGCTTCTAGCTGCACTTTGATGCTTGCATTCTAAAGCATCTTATAAAACATGTAAATGCTACGACTGTTACTGTTCCCCCCTTCATTTCAGATGACACTACATGAGTCATTGTTGTAGTACTTGACCCGTCCCTGTACATAACATCACTGGAAAATTCAGTAAAAATCAGTTTATATACTGGCAGTACTGGATTAAAGAATTTTGGGTCCCTGTGCACTACGGAAATTGGGGGCCTCTTCCCCATCCTCCCTGTCACGACAGAGGGGCGGGCGGGCCAAACCTGAGCAGCACTGCAACTCCACATGCCAGGTCGCAACACCAGTCACTCAAATGTGGGCCAGCCACCCCTCCATCATGAAGGAGGGGTGTCAGGGCCAAACCTGAGTGGTGCTGTGACCCCATGCGCTAGGTAGCAATGCCACCCACCCAAATCAAGGGCTTAAAGGCCCCCTTAAAATGGGAGCCCTGTGCAAGTGTACCAAGTATACACTGTTTAATCTGGAGCTGCATACTGGGACTTTCTGCATAATAAAGAATAGTCAAAGTAGTAGAATCCCAGTTAAATTAAACTGATTTTTTTTAAAGAAAAGTTCCCAAAATCTAGGTGCTATCCAGACATATAGTGAGATGCAGGTCTTGCTCCAAAGAGTTTAGTGCTTTAAAATAATCTGCATATTTTCAGATTCCAGACAAATCTTCTCTTTCTGTTAGTGAGAATACTGGGCAATGGCTTTTAAACTCCAAACCCACCTGCCACATCCAGAGCAGAGATTCTTCCTTACTTCACCCTTCAATCACAGGCCAGAAGCCACCTGTCTCACCATTATGTAGGTAACCTCTACAGTCAAGAGAGATGCACTATGGTGCCACCATCCATTATCCAAATGGCCATGATGGAAACCTCCCTGTAACCTGTTCACCATTCTAATATGGGCCATATTTCCTCCCTCCAATTATAGATCAAATTTGTGTTAATCTACAGTATACATTGTGGTGCCATCCCTTCACAGTATGCTTCATACACCTTCCTAATACAGCCCTGGTATAGGCGTCCAGGGTAGGTAGTGTTGGCTATACAACAACCCCCACTCTTCTCATTTATTTATATTTGTGCAACAGGGCAGATGTAAGTCTCATTCATGAGGCAGCTGGTGGGAGGAGGGGTTTCTCCCCAGTTGGTCAGGAAAGGATGGGCAGATATAAGGTTAGTCATGGAAAGTTAATTGAGAATTTCTTGTTTTATTTAACTTATTAAGTCTGGGTGTATTTTAATTAGCTTGGGCCTGAGATTTTTTTTTTGTAATTGATGCTGAATCATTAAGATGCTAATGTAGCTTCTGTTTTTAAACAGTAACTTTCATGAGACCGCAGAGATGCGGCCCACAAGTTCCACCAGTATGACTGGGTGTAGAGTTCAACAGAAATTGTACTTTGTCTTCAAAGGCAAGCACCAGGGAAATACAGCCTGCAACCCACATGAAAGCTACATTTGAGACCCTACAGTGGATACAAGTTCTGACAATGGAGCATGTAACTAGTGTGATCCCACTTACTCCAAACCAGCAATGTAGATTATAACTTTCACCTGGTAGTCCTGGTGAAAATTTTGAGCTCATCTTGGCTGCAGTTCAGAATTGAGGCTTAATTATGTTTTAAAAAAAACAAAACCAAACACCTGATAAAAACTTGGGAGGAAAATTCTTTATGAAATATTCAGCAACTCCACCCCTGAGAGTTGAGAGAGCTTGCACTTTACTTTTCTAGTCTTTCGGCAAAACAAGTAATCATACCTGGTGTTTCTAAACACCACCTTCCTCCCCTCCTAACCTTCCCCCCCCCACCACCTTTGCACAACAAAATGTTCATACTTGCTTTATACCTCATGTGACGGTATAAACTGTCACACCTCAGAAATAAACAAAAAAGCCATAAGTACATTTTTCCCTCTTTGCAAGTCACTTTTAACTCTTAATCGAGCCATAGTCAACTTAAAGCAGTTTTCATGGTCAATTTAACTCCCTCGAGAACATTGAATTTACAGTGTTCAATTAACAATCAGAATGTACTGAAAGGCAACGCATATTTAGCTTTGACAGTGAGAAAAGATCACATGGTATAATTATTTTAACACTAGAAATACAGGTTTCCTATGTATTCTGGAGCCTGATGAGGCTGTATTTGAAGACATAATTTTTGCTCAAGTTAGATATAGCATACTCTGCTAACTTATTATTCTAAGAAAACCATGTACTTTCCCTTCACCACAACTTATGCCACCAAAATAAAATCTGTTTACTTGGTGCACTTTCACATTAAATAAATCACTGAGTTAAAATATATAAATCATTTCACTCCCTGCTGATATAGAATTTAATGGAGTAACTCTACAAAAATCACATTCTATGTAGCACAGTTCAGGGCAACTGCATCTGCATTCCCCCCAAGTGGTCCACCAAGGGCACCCACTCTAGGCACCCAGTTCCCCTGATGTTACCTTTCCTAGGCAAAGTCCTATATCTCTCTCCCTCCTGAGTGGGATTTTTTGAGGCTGCAGTTTCCTACATTGTGAGTTCCTCAGCAAGCGACACTGCCTAAACAAGCCAACATCTGCGCTTTGCTTTCTCTCCAAAGACTATGAACAGTTGTAATTGCCCTCAGTTATAATTACCACATAGCTCTTTATAAGCAAGTACATTCATTCTTAAGATGAAAGCATTACATAGAAAACATTTAAAACATTAAAAAAATCTACATGCATGCTAATAAACTTACCAGGGATTACATCCAGCTCCAACAAGAGCTCTGGTAGGAATCAGTCCTTCAAATCCCACAAAGCGCTGGCTTTTTTGTTTGTTTGGTTGGTTGTTTTTTTGTGTTTACAAGTTCATAACGGCCTCAGTTCAGAAGTAGCACCTGCATGAATAGGTTAGTCTTTCCTTTACAGAGCTTGGGCCTTTGATCTTGAGACTCCAGGAACAGGTAATCAGCAGACTGTGGTCCTCTCCTACACCACCCCCCCTTACACATTATTGCTGTTATATAGTTAAGAACATAAGAATGGCCATAGTGGGACCGCCCAATGGTCCATCTATCCCAGTATCTGTCTACCATGGTTGGCCAGTGCCAGATGATTCAGAGGGAATGAACAGGGCAATTATCGAGAGAGACATTCCTTGTCCTGCAGTCCCAGCTTCTGGCCATTGCAAGTGAGGGACATCCAGAGCATGGACTGCATCCCTGGCCATCTTGGCTAATAGCCATTGATGGACCTACCCTCCATGAATTTATCTAATTCTTTTTTGAACCCAGTTATGGTTTTGGCCTTCACAACATTCCGTGGCAATGAGTTCCACAGGTTGACTTTGCATTATGTACAGAAATACTTCCTTTTGTTTGTTTTAAACCTCCTGCCCATTAATTTAATCAAGTAACACCCTAGTTCTTGTGTTATGTGAAGGGGTAAATAACACTGCCTTATTTACTTTCTCCATACCATTCATGATTTTATAGACTTCTATCATATACCCTCTCACCCCCCTGCATTGGCTCTCTTCTAAACTGAACAGTTCCAGTCTTTTTAGTTCCTCCTTGTATAGAAGGTATTCAAGGTATGGGAATATTATGGATTTATATATATCATATATTTAAGATATTTTCTGCTTTACTATCTCTCTCTTTCCTAATGGTTACTAACATTGTTAGCTTTTTTTGACTGCCGCTGCACATTGAGTGAATGTTTTCAGAGAACTATCCAAGATGACTCTAAGATCTCTGTCTTGAGTGGTAACAGCTAAGTTAGACCCTCGTCATTTTGTATGTATAGTTGGGATTATGTTTTCCAATGTGCATTACTTTGCATTTATCAACATTGAATTTCAGCTGCCATTTTGTTCCCCAGTCACCCAGTTTTGTGAGAGCCCTTTCTAACTCTTTGCAGTCAACTTTGGATTTAACCATCTTGAGTAGTTTTGTATCATCTGCAAATTTGGCCACCTCACTGTTTTGCCTAAGTGTGGCCAGTGTCAGAACAAGCACGTCTCAATTAACATTTTAAAGAGGGCAAGAATAATGAGGGTTGATGGCAACGGTACATATGGTAGTTCAGCAGAAGCTATCAGTGAGTCTATTGTGTCCACTTTCTTATCCTTTTAGGAGAATTAGGGTAGAATGTTCAACCAATGCAAAGCACTTGAGGATTAAATGTCAAAAAGAACCTTTTCACAGAGATTTGTGTCCAAGTGTCTAAATTTAGAAGTAAATTAAATGCACTGATCCAACCTGATCCCTACCGGGTATGAAACCATAACTTCAAATCAGAAGTTTGCACAGCTACACACCACAGGGTTAAAACCGCATCTCTGACCGCTCCTGCCTGTGTGACCTAGTCAAAAATGAAGATTTTTCCAGCGTCCTGGCCAGCTTCTTCCAAATCCAATTGGCATTATCCTTCCCAATCATCTTCTTTTATTACCATTCACAGCTCTAGCTAGCAGAGTTCCTGAGCTTGGCCACTCAAATGATTTTACTTCTAGTTAAAAAAGAGTAAACCCCCCCCAAATAATAAAAAGTTCCATGCTACCCGGTGTAGATTAGTGCTCAGGTGCAGCCCAAGCTCTGGGACCCTCCCACTTCACACGGTGCTAGAGCGCAGGCTCCAGCCTGTGCCTGAACTTCTACACTGTAATTGAACAGCCCCTTAGCATGAGCCCCACGAGCCCGAGTCAACTGGCACAGGCCAGCCGTGGGTTTTTAATTGCAGTGTAGATATACCCTAAGTTTGTCTCACCCAGTTTCCAGATTCCTCAAAAACAGTCTTCTAGGTACCAGCTAAGATGATCTGTGTCCTCTTGGAGTCTATCCATCCAGAAATCCATTTCCAGAAAAAATCAAAAGTTCTTTCCACCTCAGGAAGCAGCGATTAACTCTCTAGGTGGAAAGGGGCCAGGCCTCTGTGGACAAACACTGCACTGCAGCTACCTAACTGTCCTTGCATATTTCTACATGATGTTACTGCCTGAATGTGCTAGCATCAGCTGATGCGTCGTTAAGTTGATGAGCGCTCAGTTTTGTGATCGCATGATGGGTCCTTTGAAAGGAAAGAATGGGACAAGAATCCAGCCTCTCATTAATTCTTTTCTATTTCCCTACCCCTCATTTTTAGCCACAGTAATCTGTGTTTCTTTTAGTCCTTGTTCATGTGGGGACTGCAGAACAGAACACTCAACTAGGTGACAGTAAAATCACAAAACATCAGATGTTGCTCCTTAGTTGTTTAATTCTGGGGCCTATTCCAGCCAGTACAGTCACTCGCCCAGTACAGTCACTCGCCCAGGATTAAGACACAGATACGTGCTAGGTTGGGTTCTAAAATATGAGGGTGGGGCTGACTTCTCCCATTGCAATAAGAAGAGTCGACAACCAGTATGGAGAGGATGGTTGCATCCTGCTTGGCTAGCATGATAAGGCAATTCCCCAATCCCTGCTGATGAGACCAAGCCACAGAAGTCAAATTGACAGCTAAAGGAACAGTGTGTGACTTTACTGAATACATAGCATATTATAGCACAAACTTGTAGGGAATACATTTTAATTTACAAATACTAAACATATGTATAACATATACCCTACAGTGTTTTACAATGTCATTCTTGCATGTATAGCAAACTTTGGATGAAACTTTCAAAAAAATGCATGTAGTAATTTTGCATCGTTATATAGAGTTATGTATTTGGTTTACAAATCATTGAAACTAACAGACTATGAATGACATTATCTGGACTTCAGGGCTAAGCCAGTGCAAAGGACCAGACGCTCTGAGGTCACAGACAGATATGTAGGTGATTTTGGGAAAGGGTAGAGAACTCTGCACTAAGGACTTGACTGGGACCAGTAACATAGGGACAGAGAGCAGCTAGCTCAGTGTGATTAAGATGAAAAGAGACTTTCAAACCCAAATCGCCCCCTTTGTGTTTATGTAATGGGTAGCTACAATGTGTCCTTGCACTTCTGGCATATAAGGGTGATGCATCAGTTAGACTGACTGTTGTATTAGCCCCCCATATACAGTTTCGTCACCACTGACATGCACGCACACACAGTTGTACTGGCAGCAGAGAATTGAAAACAAAGTGGGAGTGTACTCAGCATCTTTTCAAAGGGCTTTACAGCTCCAGGAACTACTTCTTGGATGCAGTTTCCATAAGCTGGGGGTATAATAGGTCAGAGGAGGCTAAGCCTCCCCTGGTGCAGACGCTGCTGCCCTGCCACCAGACACCTGGGCCATGGTGGCCCCGCCTGTGCTCCGCCTCTTCCCGTCCCTGATCTGCCCCTTCCCCGAGGCCCCCACCGCCCGCCACTGCCTGGCTGAGTCGCTCCTCTCGTGCACTCCACCCCCCACAAAGCCCCCGCTGCTCACCGCTTCCTTGTGGGCACAGTGGGGGCCTCGCGGTGGAGGGGGGGCATGGAGAAGAGGAGGGACGTGGGGGCAGTGGGGGGGGCTCGTAGGGGAAGAGGGTGGAGGAGAGAAGGCAGCAATCAGTGGCAGGGGGAGCCGAGTGGGGAGGGGGGCCAAATGGAGGTGGGGCCTGGAGCAGAGCGGGGGTGGAGTGTTGGGTGGGGCTGCAGGCGGAAGTGGGAGCTAGCCTCCCCCAAGGGAAGCTTCAAACACCACCATGGTAGTTCCTCTGCATCCCTGCCCTCAACTCAGACTCTGGATATGGAAGACCTGTAGTTCATAGAATTTATAAGCAGCTTGCATGATCATACCTGTGACATTCCATTTCACCAATTAGGCTGTATATGGCTCCAATTATTTAGCTGTAAAAAATATGTATTTGGGAGGAGAGTGTTGGCTTCTTTTAACAGTGTTGATTTATCAGCCAAGCTGGCCAAATTTCTGGCCAAGTATCATTTGATGAGGGAAGTATTGAGAGGCATTTACCTTTCTGTATCACTGATGACAGGGAAGCAGTTAATAAATTTATGAGGATGCTACAAAGCCTAAAGCACACAACATAGGGATTAAAATGTCTAATACTCCATTGTTTGATTTCCCTCCCCTCCCCCCTTTCAGGCTGATTTCGACAGTGCTGCAGAAGATGTAAAAAAATTAAAAACGAGGCCAAGCGATGATGAGCTGAAGGAACTATATGGACTCTACAAACAGTCTACTGTTGGAGACATTGATATTGGTACTTTATATGTGTGTGTGTGCGTAACCCCACCACCACCACGACACACACATTTAATTCTGTAAATTTACTAAAACTAAACAATTTTTAGGTAAAATGGTATAATAACAACCAACAAATGTTTGTGGGATTTTTTGTTTTTTTTCCGGCAGAGTGTCCAGGAATGCTAGAGCTGAAAGCCAAAGCCAAATGGGAAGCGTGGAACCTTAAAAAAGGTGTTTTTACCATTAAGTTTACACTAAGTAATCAATGTTATAGAATACCAAATAAGGAAAGGTAATCACTACTATTTTCCCTTGCAGGTTTATCAAAGGAGGACGCCATGACAGCCTATATTTCTAAAGCAAGAGAGATGATAGAAAAATATGGGATCTAAAATACTCCACAATAATTCCAATAAATAATTCATTAACTTTTCAGTATCTAATGAACTAACTCTTTTGAGGAAAAAAATGCAATACTAACATTTTCGTGTTTAGTTTGACACTAAGATCTACCAACATGAGCTATTTACCTACAAGGGAGTATTTACACATGTACTTCTTAAGACACTAACTACTTATTTTAAATACATTTTACCTACAAGATTTATTTAGGGTTTTAAACAGTCTCTTCTTTTTCCCTTTTTTTGAGGAGGCAGAAAGATCCCATTCCTCTTCCTATCCAGCCAAAGTAAATTCTGAAGACAAAACTACTTATCTGTTTTTTCCCCCAAAAGATGTAATGGGATACAGGGAGGGGGGTTTAAAAAGAAAGAAAAAGAAGAGTAGTTTTTAAGACAGCTGAGTCAGGCTAATGAGGTCTCAAAGAGTGCCGATTTAAAGGAAACATTAGTTACTTCCTGGATCCAATAATGGATAAATATACTTGCACAAATATATCTCCCTTCTGTTACAGTCATAGAAATGCGAGTGTAGAAAAACTACATTTTAAATGGAAATAACTTTGGGTCCCTCCCACCCCCACAGATCTTATTCTTGCTTAGATGCTTTATTGGGCCAGATTAAGCAATGGTAAAGGCAGATGGAAGCCACTGAAGCCCGACATACTACCTTTGCAATGCTTTTAGCCTACCATCCTCCCACCAGCCCCAAACTCTAACCACCACAGGGAAGCAAATTAATGTACTGGCTGTTTATTTTTAAGAATCAGAATTTTCCTAAGCATAATCATAAATTATATCCTGGAGAAACCTTTGGCTGTAGGATGCACCTGTATTAATACATCAACTGTTAGCCCTGTTGCTACAGAAAGTTGCTTACCTTGCCACTGTGGTAGTTGTAAAGTTGTATAGAAAATGTTTTGTATTATTTACTGCTTTGGACTAATCTTTGACCCCTCTCCCAGCAAAATAAAGACAAATACTCAGAGATCAGCAGTTTCTATACATTTTGTCATATGGTCTGCCATGAAAATTTCATTAGCAGGGTCCAGCAGATAAAAGTGTCCTCCGGGAAGCTTGTGAATAGTGGTATCTCCACTTGTTACATCCTTCCATGCTGAAAGAGAATTAAATATGTAAAGCATGAGAGAAATATCAGCTTGTGTAATTGTTTTACGTAACTTGTTTCAAGATTATTGAAATCTTTCTAATTCCTTATGAATCATTCTGGCTCATATACTGCAAGAATCCTTCATATTTCCATATAAATTAAAATGAGATTATGGACAGAGCTGCTCATTAATCTGATTCAACAGAAGTATAGCTAAATATTAGAGGCAAAGCACGCTACTAGTTACCTTCTAAATCAAATGGCAAATCTTCAGACCCACCAAAGCATGTAAGGCCACAAGAGAGACCATCCATTACCAGTTCCTCAGAGCTGTGAATATAAAGGAGAACTTGAATCTTTCCACTCTAGGTTCCCCCTCCACACACAAAATATCTTTCTCTTCCCCCTCTAAAACATAATAAAACACTTTGCCAATGTACTCTTTAGTACAGAATGCAACCTGCTATTTACTTACTATAAACGGGATGGGGAAGAACTGAAGGAGAAGGAGTTGTTCTACCTTTAAGATTCTAGGCTGGATCTTTAATTATGCTGTTGTTTCTATTACACAAATGCTTTTATCATGGAAACAAAGATTCAGCGACAAAAATGGGAGAGCCTTGTGTGATAGGTCTCAGTACAGGTGAATGTTCTATTTTAGACTATGAATGAATAGTTCTAGTCTCAGAATATACTGTAAAACTGTACTACTTACAGAAAGGACTGAACAACTGCAAGATCTGCTCTGAATGCAGGAATGAAGTGTTTCATAACATTTTTGTTCTGCAGAAACTCAGGAGGAGTACCTCCAAGAGACTGTATCCCTTTGATAATTTCTTCTTCGTCTTTGTCTTTTACCGTGTGGAGAGGATAATAAAATGTTGTCTGAAAGCATCGTACAAAATATATTAGGTGTTTCATAAAATACACTGTAAACAACTGTCCCTAAAAGATTTAAGTCTTAGGAAAGAAGCTTAAAGAACATCTAACCTGTAGTGTTTTCCCCTGTCCCCAATATAATAGTTGCATTATGATTTAGTGGCTGGTTGGTTTCAGAAGTCACATAATCTTTATAGAGATAATAATCTTGGAGTGGAAAAGAGGCTGCCCTAACTCTTCTATAGAACACGCTGTACTGGTTATTCAGTGGATTATAACAAAAGGCATTGCTAAAGTTGTGTGTCTGTCTCTTGCTGCTAGACAATAGTTTCTGAAAATGTAGCTTGTGAGGGAGACAGAAATATAAAAGCTATTCAATTTTTGGTGTGAATTTTTTATTCTAAATGCTGAAACCAAACTACCAAAATAATGTCTTTATCAGAAAGCGAAGCAGAACTGTGGACATAAATCCAGCTGCAGTGGCGCTTGAGGGATCCAAGGGCCCAGAGACCTTGCAGGAAACATTGTTTTCATGGAGGGATGAGACGTCATCCAAAAACACTGTTTCTAAATGACCTGGAGGGAGATGCAGTAGGTGGTGCATGAGAAGCAGCAGCATGGAGAAAATAGCCAAATCCCTGCTGGTCCCCTGAGAAGAGTGGCAGAACCACCAGGAACTCAGGAGTGATGAGGAAAGAGGCAAAGCCACCAAAGAATGGGGTTGGGAATTAAGGAGAGGACAAAGGTACCAAGGACTGAGCAAGAGGTCTAGGAGAGGTTGCTTTGTGTTAGGAGGGTGATGTACACTTCCATTTCTGGGACGGGAGGAAGGGTATGCTGGGTTTTGCCTGGATGCCTATCTGACTAGTAAGTGCATCACCGTAACAGGTAATGTGAGATGCTCTAACAACCTCAATTTAAGCTCCCCACAGATAATGGAATATATATGCATGAATCCTCATGTGCAGTGGTTGTCTTTACTAAACTCTGCATGCTAGGGTAGAGACAGCTGCACTTTGGAAGGCCAAAGCAAGTACTTTATACATGATAGTTGTATAGCTAAATACTATTTTATTTCATATTATCAAAGATTATATCACTTACATGTGGGGCACCTGCGCTTGATAAAAAAAGATGCACTGGTTGTAGTCCATATCTTTCTTTCAAGTGTACTGCAACCGCAAAACTAACATATGATCCAAAACTGCATTTAAAAGAGAAGCCAAATTAATCTGACTAAAAACATATCTTGCAGGACACATTTAAACACAGTTAGAATCCCAACTTTAGTAAGGTGCAATTACAGTGGTAAACATTCTTAGAAACCATAAAATGGTACCTTGGTGCAGTGTGTTATAGGTCTCTAATTACGAGAAGTAACTTTAAAGAGTAATGATGTTAGTCAATTCACATGTAAAAGAGAAATCAGTTTGCAGATCAGACCTAGTACAGCACTTTTGCTTCTTTCACTGTTCCACTTTGCTTACAGTATGAATGAATGTTTTGAATATTCCTTGAAAACTAAGTAACCTTCAAAAGCCATTTGCTCTTCCATTATTAGTGTAAGCAGCAACATTACTATTAGGAGTAAACAGTCATAATCTAAGTAATGATTATTACACTAATACACTTATTTAGAAGGTATCTGTACCTGAAAGGTTCTGACCCTGACCGATATACATAAACAACAAGAATTTCAAAAAAGCAACAGAGAAAGGATGGTCCAGTGGTTAGGGCACTAGCTTAGCCTGAGCGCAAGTCCCTGCTCTGCCACAGACTTACATCGTGACCTTGACCTAGTCATTTAGTCTCTCTGTGTGTTCATTCCCCCTCTGTAAAATGGGGCTAGTAGCACTTCCCTGACTCACAGGGGTATTGTGAGGTTGAATACAGTAAAGATTATGAAGTTCTACAATGATGGGGGCCATATAAATACCAGAGAGAGATCATGGCCATAAGCAAACAGATCTCAGAAGTGGCATAACTTATCCCCCCACATCAGTGCCACTGATGTACTTTGGCATGTAGTGTGGCAGGCATTCTAAAGACAGGTTGTTGACTGAAAGTACTCTGCCTCAATGGAACTGTGCCGATGTACACCAGCAGAGGATCTGGCCTGCAGGGTGAGACAGTGAGCAGTTCCAATTCTGTTTGTTTCACATGTCACTCTCGGTGATAAGGCCAAACACTGTGCAGCCCAGAGAGTGGTCATTTATTAGTTAAGGCTTTATGTTATACATGCTTTGACAGGCATAAGCTCTGTAATATATACTAGCTGACAGTTGGCTTTCAAGGATATCCCAAAGCAGTTCATTGCAGTAAAACACAAAGGTGTGGATTACTATAGAGAGATCCCCATTCAGAACAAGTAAACTTCCAATATTTTGAAAATGGAAAAAGCCACTTTTGACCTCCACCCCAATATGGGCCTCCATATTCCACTTATGGTCATAACTGACTGCTCAATCATGAATCCAGTTCTGTAAATCCCATTAAGAGAGAGGAGAGCTACTGAGGAAGAAATATGCTCCAGAAGTTTTCCACTATCCAGAAGCAATAGCTCAGTCTTATCTGCACTGAGCCTCATCCACCTGTCCCACATCCATCCTTGCAAACTCAGCTAGGCAGGAAAGGCACTGCTCTGTTGCAGGGACACAGTAATGTAGATCTGGGCATACTGCAGATATCTCAGGGTGGGTATCATATCAGTTCTCTGAGTGGCTCCACTTGTACACTGAACAACAAAGATGACAAATGATCACCACTAGAATCCATATAGAAATGATTTCAGGATAGGTGTGCAATCACCCAAGCTCCACATCTGCAAGTAGATCTACTCTGGAACCAGGGCCGACTCCAAGTTTTTTGCCGCCCCAAACAAAAAAATTTTCCCGTGCCCCCCTGGCCCCGCCCCAGCTCCGCCCCTTCCCCGCCCCATTCCAACCCCTTCCTCAAATCCCCGGCCCCGCCTCCTCCCCTGGGTGCACCGCATTTCCCCTCCTACCCCTCCCTCCCAGGCTTGCCTGGGAGGGAGGGCGGAGAAGCAGAGCAGCGGCGCACTCGGGGGAGGAGGCGGAGGTGAGCTGGGGGGGGAGCGGTTCCTCTGCCCCCCCCCCGGGTTACTTCCTGCGGCCCTCCCCGCACGCCCCAAAACAGCTGATCCGCGCGGCAAGCCTGGGAGGGAGGGGGGAGAAGCGGAGCGGCGGCAGTGCGCTCAGGGGAGCAGGCGGAGTGGAGGTGAGCTGCGGCGGTGGGGGGCAGTTCCTCTGCCCCCCCCCGGGTTACTTCCTGCGGCCCTCCCCACGCCCCCCACCACTGCAGCTCACCTCCGCTCAGGGCCGTATCCCGGCTTTTTGCGCCCCAAGCAAAAAGAAAAAAAAAAGGAGCCAGAGTGCCGCCCCTTGGAAAGTGCTGCCCCAAGCACATGCTTGGAGCGCTGGTGCCTAGAGCTGGCCCTGTCTGGAACAATCCTAGTAGGACAAACAGCTCCTTGCGGTTGATGGTTTCAAAAGTACTCAGCAGATTTTTCTACTGGTAATATCAGACTGTTTCACAGAAATGACAGACACTACATACCACTTGGCTATACCACAGCCCCAACTGGATTGGTATATATCAAATAGTCTCCTTCCATGCATATGCTCATGAAGTACACCCAGTTTAGCCACCATTCCTTATAAAAAAAGGGAGGTCAGAGTCTAGGTAATAAATAATTAATACTTAGTTTCAACAACAGGATATTGAACAAATACATAATAGAGAATAACTAGCTAGATGGTAGTACTCCAGAAAAGGATCTGGGGGTTATAATGGATCACAAATTGAATATCAGTCACAATGGAAAACACTCTTTCATAGCTCTAGTGTCTACAAATGTGCTGCTCTAGCACTTGTAGTGTAGATCTACCCTATGATTCTGTTTCAGCCAGTCCAGCACTCTGCCTTGGGGGAAAGAGCTAAGTAAGTCACTGTCTACACTGTGCACCTTACCAGGGCACAGCTGTGCCGCTGTAGCCACGCCGTTGTAAGGTGCACTGTGTACCGCTCTTTATCAAAATAAAACCACCTCCGACGAGGGGCGGTAGTTTCATCGCTGGGAGCGTGGCTCCCGCTGACAAAGCGCTGTCCACACCGGTGCTTTTCGTCGGTCTAACTTTTGTTGTTTTTTCACACCCCTGAGTGACAAAAGTTTTAACAACAAAAGTGCCAATGTAGATAAAGCCTAAGTATCCAGCCACAGATTTTAGGCTCCTTTGCCACATATTTAAAAAGATTTTTTTACCTGTGACCAAAAAATGCAAAAGGTTTCTCTTGCAAGTCTTGAAGCACAACACTAGTAACGTCATTAATGATAGTTTTCATGTCTTTTGCAAAAGGTTCATTAACACGAGAATCTCTTCCAGGAAGCCTTATAGAATACACTAGAGGGGAAAAGAAAATTATAGTCATTTCAGGTCACTCTAAAATTCATGCCTTTAGATTACCAAAAGAGAAATTAACCACACAGTTTTTATTTATTCTGCAGAAAGCAAATATTAACAGCCAGTTACATAAAGGAAGGTTTTTACATTAGTGACGATAATGATTAGGTGAAGTTTTAACTCTGTGGTCGAAATGTAAAGGGCAGCATGGGCTTCACTCAAGAGCTTGGTATTAATATTTTTATTCCCAACTATTATTTGTCCAGTTTATTTGGATTGTAAGATCTTTGGGGCAGGGACTGTCTCTTACTAGGGGTCTTGACAGCACCCCCTAGCACATGGGCCCCTGATCTTAGGTGGGGCTTCTAGGTATTATTGTAATATAAATAATAATCAGCATTTTAGTTGAAGAATAACTAGTATGAATGTTCTCTATAAAATACCGTCTCGCTAGAATCCTAAACTCTATTGGTAACTCTTTTGCACATCCTTTACTGCAATCTTTTTTTCTTTGCAGGCTTTTCACTTATTACCCATAGTAGAACTTGGAATCGTGATATTTATTGACATGGTTGTATGTTCCTTTCAGAAGCTTGGTCTTCAAAGGACCATCCCTGGATTTTTACCCCACTGTTGTATAGGGCAACTGAACAATGAGATAGATTGTAAAAATATGTTACTGTTTTTTCATTCTCCTTTTCATAGGACGTGTCCTTCAAAGGTCACATGGAAGTAGGGGGGTCACACACACCAAGAAGAAAAAAGTATTGTACTTAAAATAAGCCACCACATAATACAATAGGTAGCAGGACAAAAATATAGGGTCAGGCCTTTTATAACTTTTTTGAGCACAGTTAAGACAGTTCTGAAAGCGCATGCTGCTCTCTGAATTTTACTCAACAGTAGCTGCAATTGTTCTGCGGCCCCCCTCTCCCAGTAGCTTTTCTGGAAGTATTTCCGTCTAAACAGAAGGCTTTTTTTTACTTCAAGGAAAATTGGATGTGACTGGCACAGCAATTCACTGGAGGTATTCATAGTTTAGGGGACTGGTTTTATTTCAATGCTAATGCTCTCGTGTAATGCCAGATTATTCTCTTTTCTTTGTGAAAGGTCTGGAAAATAGCCATGGCTTCTCCCCTTCAAAAAGTGCAAGTATGAACCTTTTCCAGAGCTGATACAACGTGATAGCCATGGGAATTACTTCACTCTGTAACTAAATGCCATTTTACTGTTACAAAGCCATTGTGTGACATTGGTTTAGATACAGGGAATGTAGAATCACGCAGAGAAGTGTAGCTAACTGCAATTCATTCTGCACAGGAAAAGGGTCTGTAGCTTCCCAGCATACTGAAATGAATTTTTAAATGTTCCTTTTTGAGCATTTTTGCTGCATGTACATTTTTTTAAATATAACCAAACATGTTACTGTATTGCTGACCCATTTAACAGATCTGTTTCTAAAACAGTCAAGCCTGCTTTAGCTTTGAGAAAGAAATTTAATTGAAGGTAGATATATTCATGTTTTGAACCCAGGCATTTGGGACCTGCTTTGCGGTGGCATAGGAGTTGAGGGAACTCAACATCCAAATGGAGGTATTAAGCACTTTGCAGGAGGAAGCCATGGTAAGAACATTATTAGAAAGATAACTCATCTCTCTTTACCAGGGCTGAGAATATTCTGTTTAAGATCTTACTACTCTGCATGTTAGTATCCTGTCTAGCTGGCCCATCGTTATTAAATTGTACTTGTCATACACAAAAATTACTGACCTTCTATTGAGTTGTCAAAGTGTTTGCCCCATTGTGCAAAATGGGTAGCGCCACTTCCAGCCCAGGGGAAGCAAATCAGCCTATAAAGCGCATTAGGCCTTCTGTATAGACAAGCAACAACCTTCTCCATTCTTGAGGAAAACAAAAAGAAATCTCATTAATTTGTTATGTTTGGTTTTTTATTTAAATTAAAGAGTGTGGTTCTAGACTTCATTTAGTTTGAAACAGGCCTATATTTTCTATTGTCAAAACTGCTAGCACTGTGTCACCTGCCTATTGAAAAAAAAAAGTCCTTTTATTTTTTCAAAAAAATTCCAGCAGGCTGATCCTAAAGCACTTGTCAAAGTGCAAGGGAGAGGAGAAGACCATCTTAATTTCTCAATTGCCTATTTTTACAGGAAGTTGTGTCCTATTAAAATAACCTGTAGCATTGGTAAAAAAAAGAAAAATCACATCGATACAAATTGGAAATCCAAACTGGAATCCCTGAACCATTATTTGAAAGCCCAAATCAATACAATACATTTGCAAGCTTCCATTTATTAGGGATGGATACAGGTTAGCCTCTAGTAGAAGTGAAATCAACATCACCATATTTTTTCCTCTCAGGCCCCTGGGGAAAAAAAGCAACAAAGGTAATGTTTTCTATTCCAGGTCTTGATAACAAGATGAAAGTGGAAAAAGTTTTCGTTGAATCATTTCTACTAGTTGGCCCACTGACCAGCTTTATAACCTTTGTTCAGTGGTTGATGATTGCTCTAAAATAACAATTGCAAGTCTCAGCTAATGAATGAATATGAAGACTAATTTAATAACTACAGTGAGTGACAACAATTGTTTGTTTATTTCCCTACCTTATTGAAGGGAAAGCAAGCACATCCATCACCTTTCACAGTCCAAAGTCTACTGATCAGGTCTATGGTATATATGCTTAGCAAATACCAAAGGGTAGTAAAGATTAACTTACACTCCGACAGATTGATAAGCACAACTTGGAAGAATATTTGTTATGAGTATTTCCTGTATTATTGTGAAGGTAAATTAGCTGGTTTTAGCACTGAGTGTAAAGACCATAGGAACAATTCTTACTTTTGTTTCCTGATTTCTTCGTCTCTACTCTTGCTGTTTAGTAGTGAGGGTGATGTGCACTAGTTAGAATGTACAAGGGGACTGCTCCGTCAGTGTGTTATTTGCTTCTCCCAGTTTGATACGTCAATTCCACCAATATCCAAGCACAGGGGGATATCTTTGAATGTAAGGACCTTCTACAGCTACATATTACTGGAGCATCACCTGTTATAAAGGAGAAATAGATTAGAAGCTATACTGATGAAAGAACACACTTGTGTGCTGGATTTATGTACAGCTATTGTTGTGGAGGCCAACTATAGGGCCTAATTCTCTTCTTTTTTTGCGCCAGTTTTGTAACAACATATGTCCATTCTATTCAATGGAGTTACTCCCAATTTACACAGGAGTCTATGACAGAAGAACCAGGTCTTCTCCACTGTTTCTTCCACCAAAGATCAATGCTTGGAAAAAAAAAAGTTTACTGGTTCCAAAAGTATTTATACTGGTCTGTTAGAGTGTTTATAGCCTGGGTAAGTAATGAGATGTTAAACTGAAAAATCACCAAATGAAAAATAATTGGGGTCATGCTTTTTTATGTTTCTTTATGGTGAAATTTTGGGTTTTGGGTTGTTGTTTGGTTTGTTTTCTGTGTTTTTGGTTGGCTGAGATTTTGGGGGAAAGGATTTAAAAAAATTTATTTTCTGCTTGCCTTGTCTGCTCTGAATCTTTATGGAAGCATGAAGAACTGGTGCAATTATGACATCACAAGAGACAATTAACTGAAAGCCGAACAATTGAGCTGGGAAGTGATTTTTAGTCAGATTATTTAAAACTTTGCCTTTTGTTCCCTTTCTTAACACTTATTCATCTTCTATGTCAAATAAGCACTTGGAAGAAAGTTAAAAATTCAGCACTGCCTGTCCTAATGATTTAAGAGGTGAAAGAGCTCCCAGTCCAGATCTGAGAACTCTTAATGAGCCTTCCACCAAAAATCAGGAAAGATCAGACTTAATCGTGATATTTCTAAGGTAAAAATTAAGCAGGGAATACACTGACAAAATGTTTTAGCCTTCTTTCTAAACCCTTGAGAAATTTAAAAGGGCACAGGGGCAATTAAAAAAACGTTTTCAGGTCAACTTGAATCTCTGATTCTAATGATTTGGAAGGCATATCAGTTGCTATAATCATGTTAGAACTGAAGTGTGAGAGGGCCACAGATAGCAATCAGATGACAACATATTAAAGGTCTCATATTCTGCAGCCTGCTGAAGCTGCTTTGGAAAGCAGAGAATCCATCAAACTCTGATATTTGGAACAGCCTCACTCCTCCACGCACACTTGAAAACCTCACTCTCCACCTCCAACCCACACTTCTTTGCTCTGTAATTCCACCATTAATCTCTGTTTGGATGGCCTCTATTGTCACTCCTACACTTTTTAACTTTCATACTACACTTCTACCAGGTTGGGTCCCATTGTGCTGGCCCTTGTCCACACAAATAATAAATAACAATCCGTGCCCCCAAAGAGCTTACACCTGATCCTGAATGGATTTAAAACAAAACAAAGCTATAACAAACAAGTGTAAAAATCAATTTAAACACATTTCCCCCTGTTCCTGTTTTGTCACCTCACTGCCAACATAGTGATTTAGAAAGTCTTTGCTTCCTTGTTTTGCTAGACTGTAAGATCCATGGGACTGGGACCTTTTTTTAGGTTTGTGAAGCATTATGGAAGCATATAGCTTCTAATTAGAAAACAACAACCAACACAACCACCCATATCTAAAGCTCCAACACACAAAGATTCCAATTAGGATGGGCAAACTCACTCAGTCGCAATGGGAACTAGTCTGAACTTCTGCCATCTTTTAAACCAAACTGTTATGCATAGCATTCCTTATTCTGGCATAAATGTTGTTTCAAAGCCTCAGACTCTTCCAGTGATTAAAGGCTTCATATTTCCCAAGAGCACAGGAAGCAGGAATTCCTGAGATCCCATCTCAGCGCTGCCACTGACTTGCTGTGTGGTTTTGGGGCAAGTCACTTGTCCTATCTGTACCTATTCCTCCAGCTGTGAAATAGGGCTATTACTAGTCTCCTCCTCACACTGGGTTTCTGAGGTTTTAAATAATCATCCAATAATAATCTTTCATCCAAAGATCTGTAAGTTCTTTACAAAGTGGGTACACAAGTCAGTGGTAGAGTGATGAGTAAGACCAAATCCTCATGATCATGCCAAACTCATCTATCTCTTTATTGGTATTATTCTAAACTATGGGAGCTATTTTATTCAATAACAGTACTTTCTGACTGTTTTCTTAAGCTCTCAGCATTTTGCCTTGAGCCACTCTGCTGTGCAGTAAACCCACCCCACCATGATTTGCTTCCATTCTGCACCATATTGCCAGCATTTATGAACTAATGATCGGTGTCAGTTAAGTAAACAAAGGCATTCTAAGTTCCTTCTAGCCTTCTCCCATAAAGCAATTAGATCACAGTTTGAGATCTGCAATTTGGCAGGTCATTAGTGTAATTTTGACTCTGGGGTGACTGACTGCATACTGTGATGGAATCCTAGTTGGCTGGTTTGTGCTACCCTGCTGCTAGTTCTACTAAAGTTAGGGTGACCAGATAGCAAGTGTGAAAAATCGGGACAGGGGGTGGGGGATAATAGGAGTCTATATATGAAAAAGCCCCAAATATTGGGACTGTCCCTATAAAATCGGGACATCTGGTCACCCTAACTAAAGTACATAAGGCTTGACTTAGAGTAACCAGACACATAGAACACCGGAGAAATGCAAGGGTATTAGACTGTCTATCAAAATCATTTCCATACATTTCACCCTTGGGTTTTACTAACTGTAAATGTTCTTAATAAGTTTTAAACACCTTTTCTACTTGCTGTAGCAATCTTAACAATATGTTAACGCTGTATGTGAGTGTGTGTGTGAGAGAGAGAGTGTGCACGTCTATCTGTCTGTCTGTCTTTCTAAGGAATATAAAAGAAATGTGCCTTACTGAATACACCCAGCAAGTGGCTGATGCTAACCCACACAAGGAATGTAGTGCACAACATATTCAAGTATAAAGCCCAGTGAATGAAGATAGCCCATGCACACCATCCATTAGGAAAGGAAAAAGATTTATTTTTTTTAAGACAACTGAGAAAAGAGAGATTGAAGATCAATTTTTGAAATCGCTTTATATTCAAATATCAGTAAAAGGATGCTTAAAACATAAAAAGCCAGTGTATTTGTTTTGAGCTGAGAGAAAAAAAATGTAAAAAAAACTTAATGCAATCAATTATGTTGCTACAATATTCAGGGCTAGATTCTGCTGCCCTTAATCGTGGTGAGTAGTGCTTATTCCACAACTAATCACAAGGATTTTTAGTTTTCTGATCTTCAGCATTGTCACTCTGTAAGTATCACTGCTGAACATCAGTTCACATAGGATGAAAATTTAGCCCCTGCATAATAGGGCTTGCACAACTCTTAAATCCCATTTCAACTGTAAAATTAGAGCTTGAATGGGACTTAAGTGCTTCATAGGCCTTGTTTTGCCCCCCTGAAATCCACCGACAAGAGACTGCAAGTGGCTGTGGATGGAGAAGGGGGTCCTCCTAAAAAGGCATGTTTTGGATCCTATGGGGATACTCGGAGAGAGCAGTTCTTGTGAGGTCACAAGCATCAGAGCTTCATTTTCACAACCTGGCATGCAGGCCACAGCTGGCTGCTATAAAGAAATACCAGTTGATTTTGCACTAGTGCCTGGGACAAGCAGACAGTCAAGCACCTTTGTCATTTAAAATAAATACAAGGGATGTAACAGACCTTTGTCCATATAATGATAGTGTTCTTCAGCACCCACAGCTGAAGATTACCTGACATGCACCCTGTATGTAGAAGGAGGCAGCCACTTGGGTTTGTGTGTAAAGATTTTATCATCCTATGTCATCCTGTCACTGCCTTTTACGCAAAGCCCAGCCATCAATCAACTATGTTTCTATAACACACTGTAGAAAAACACACACTGGCAGTGGGGAAAAATCATGGTGGTGGCCACACTGCCTTAAAAAGGAAAATACAACAAGACATTTTTTGGGGTGGAACATCCTCATACTCATCTCTGTGGAAGTTCCACTCAACAGGGGTCTGAAAGGAAGATTAGATGTTATAAATGATTTATAGATGAGCAACCTAACAAAAACACAGTGTGTTTCCTGCACACTTGGCTAGCATGCTCCGACTCCAAGGAGGAAGAGGCAGAAGAGGAGAATTGTGACCTGGATCACCTCAGGGAAAGGAGGCGTCCAGATGTGAGGCAACAGCATTCCCCACTAGGCAGGAAGGTATGTTGATGGAGGAGGAGGACTGTTTTCACCCTTGATGACTGTCTCATCAAAGTAAAAAGGCTGTCATCCACCCAAGGAGTTTCTTCCTCCAGGGTCCTCTCCTCTTAGTAGCCCCAAATGAACTCTGAAAGAACAGCAGCCAGCTTCCCTCTGATGACACAGGATAAAGCGGGGCCCCACCTGCAGTATGTTCTCCCTCTTCAGGGGATCTACACTGCTTCCCTCAGACCAGGTGCCATGCCTGCCATTGCTGTTGAGGGGCAGCATCCTTCGTCAGGGCCTGGAGCTAGACAAGTGCAATGGAGTGCACAGTGCAAAGTACCCTTTTCCCTGAGGATCTCATCTCAGCTGCCTCTCACAGAAGTGGTGACCTGTGAGATCTTCTCCCTGGGGAGTGAGTCTTCCCATTCCTATTTCCATCATCCTCTTCCTTTGTCTTTCCTTCATCTCCTCTCTGTTTCTTCCAGTTCCCATATTCCCCTTTCTCCATCTCTCCATGTCAGTCTTTCTTCTTTTATTCTCCCCTCAGTTCTGTCCCTCTTTCTTACCATGTTTCTCTTCCACCCACAAGCCATTCAGACAAAAAACTGTAAGATGGCTGCTACCTTACTTCCTCGTTGCCAGAGACAATAATTGTATAGTTATTAAAGGCCCAAAATTATTTCCCACAAACATTTGGACTTAAGCTTTGCTCATGTTAATGTTTATGACAACTGAATAATAAAGAGGTTATAATATGGCAAACCAAAATTCAATTTCTAATCTGTTGAAACTGTTAATACAACTCGATATACACAGGTCCTGCTTCTCCATGGCGTTGCACCATGTGCAACTCATGCAGACATTTACATTTTCACCGAGTGCACCCAAATCAGAATGGTGGCATTTTACATCCACCTTGAACACATGGCAGTGGAAAAATCTGCCCAGAGTGTGACAGAAGGCCGCAGTTATCATACTTTCATGTATGTTTAAATTGACAAGATTATTAATTCTTTTCCATTAATATTGCTGAGGATGGGCCACCTCAACAGGAACCAGAAAAAGGCAAAGCCAAGAGAAAGTTTAACAGAAATAAAATATTAGCTGGGAGTCAGGGAGATACAAACGGCTGCTATAGGCTACAGAATAGCTACTGCAGCGCTAACGACTGGAAGACAGCATGCCGGGAAAGTCCCCTGTGATCTTTCTGCATTAAATGCACATGCCTGCATATTTTCATATAAAGAAACCAGAGTAGTTGCTACCGCCTTCAGCCTCCCAACTGATTGCCTCTCCCAGTCATCACATCCTGAAGGGGACACTACTTCAACCTCCCCACAAACTGATCACATACCCCCACAACTGTGCCCTCTCCCTCAGGGAAACTCCTCACTCCAGCCCCAATGATCAGCCAGGCCCCTCTCCTGCAGACAAAGGGAAACATGCCTCTTCTTCCAACTGATTGAAGTTGTGCTGCCCCGGCACACAGTTTACATGTGATTAAGACACCACATTAGTCAGAGTCCTTCCACTGTCTTACCATTGCAATACTAGACACTTCAGCTAAATCTTCCAGTCGTGGGCTTTCACCCTGCTCTCTGCCTTCTGCTCAGTCATTTCACAGATTGGCCACCCTCCGGTTTCCCTTAACCCAATCGTACCTCAATTAGCAAGATGACTTGAAGTGCCCATATACTGCAGCCTGGGGATTTCCTTTATTTTCGGTGTGCAGCATGAAGCAGCAACAAGCCAGAGGTGCGCTGACAAGCAGTTGGAGCAAGATTAGCCTACCCAGGAAGAGAGGGAGATGGTGTTCAGGTGACACAGAACCTGTCTTTACCTGTCTAGGTAGTGTAGGGGAGGAGCCAGAATGCTCACAAATGGCACCACAAACGGGAATGCAACAAGGGGTGGAAAAGCAGAGCATCTTCAAATAGCAAACAAATGTGGAGTGCCCCACATAACACGAAGCACATGACAGGGATATACAGAGGTCGGAATCATGTTCAGTCTCAATCCAAGGCATTTTAAAAGTACACATTACATACACAGAGATAATAATATAGAAGAACGTTACATGATTTAAGTCAAATCATATCTTTAGTTAGCAGAGAAATTACAACATATATCATCTAGGTGCTGAAACAGTGCAATAAAGAGAACTAGCAGTAACGCCCTAAATTTATATGTAATAATCTCATATTTTCCAGTATGTGATGTGGCTAATGGCCAAAAGTTAATAATCATCTCAGAAATACAAGTTGCTTTTAGAACTTCATTTCTGTTACTGATTTTATAATATTTTTTCTTTTCAATGTAACTATGTAAGAAATAAATGAAGACAACAAAGAAGAAGAATTTAAGTGTAAGGACATTTAAAACTAATGGTCAAAATGGTCAAGCCGCTGTGGATTTTGATGCTTGACTTAAGGCACCCAAGTTTAACTATTTTAACCAATACCTGTTTTGTTTGTTTTAAAATGTGTAAGAGTTTTTCCATTATTCTCCCTACTTTTCTGTCCACCACTTCTAGGAAATTCAATACTCTGTGGAGTTTAGGAACTTGCACATTATGGAAAACCCCAGCCAACAAGAACAGCTGATATCCACCAGAGAGCCCCAGCCTTCTCCCCACTGCCACCTGCTATTCCTGTATCAGACTGGCAGAAGCAAAATCGAGAAGGTGATTATATTAAAGCCTCTTACCCCATTTCTACCAACTATTTCAGTTTCCATGGAGACAGGAGCAGGAATGGATAAACTTTGGCAGTGGCTGCTAATACTGAGTACTGCAAATGTTGGTTTCAAACAGCTCATACACAGACAGTTGGGAGTGAACAGTTTCTATGGGGTTTTATTTAGAGTGCTTTTATTTTGGGAACAGTAAGGAATCCATTAAACGACACCTATTTTGTAGGTGTCTGATCCAAGGGAGTGTGAATTGACTAACTAGTCCCAACTGGTAGTTTTGCCTGCATATTAGAACCTTAGGCAATCAGATGCCTGCTTTCACAATGTGCATTTTATATTTAGGTAATTTGAAAATACTCATACCTGAATGTTGGTTTCTACCCAGGGACCTGACAAACCAAATTATAAAATTTGGCCCATAATTTAAGTGTTCTTAAACCTACGACCAATATAAATGTTTCCATAAAGTAAAAAAATGAAAATAGTTATGTTCAAACAAACACTGAAACAGCACCAAGAACCTGAAAGTGAAACTTTCTGTAAACACAAATGAAACTGACTTAACTAAGTTTCATTTTCCAAGCTGAGAGAAATGCAAAAAGCAAACAAAGACCATACTGTGAAATATGCTGGATTTTTAACAGTCATTCTTTTAATTCTCTCATGTAAAGTGTTATATGTACCATAGGCATGACAGCTGTTTACATATAACATAAGATCTGTAAATTGACAGTGTCTCTTTAACTTTATATGGTGTAACTGCCAAGTTTTGTGCAACTCCATGCTCACAGATGACAGTCACGTGTGCAGCCATCTGTGGTGACCAAATGGCATTGCAAAGGTTATCAGTATGATGGTCTGTTTATCCAGGTTTATGTGCTGTGACGGAATGAACCCCCGTATTCACACCTTATACACTACTGTAATAATCTTTGTGCAAAATATGCCTTCTAAGGTATCATTTAAAAGCTAATAACTCACTGGTCAATCTTATCATAGTGAAATATATGTAGCAACATTGTATGTGAGGTTATAAAATTCCCTGATATGATGTTATTAGTACATGTTCCAAACCTCACTGCCCTGCCCAGGCAGAAGTCCTTAAACACATCTGTCCTAAACAAAGGAATGTGTGTTTGCCTTAATTTGCATTTAAGCAGTAAAACAGAGTCATCAAAAAGAAAAGGGGAAAGGAGAAAAGAAAAGGAAATCTGCATGTGAGCATACACAGGTGAAAAAAATCAGCAGGAATCATCCTTCCACACCAGACATGCTGTCTCCTTATTCTCACCTGGAAATGCTCTTGAAAAGGGGGACTGAAACTATAAAAGGAGGGACAAACACCCCAAGTTACCTCTTTCTCCCTGTCCATCTCCCTCTTAGTACCTAAGAAGACAAAAGAAACAGCGCTGCACTTTAGGGAAGGAGGCCTGATCTGAAAGCTTGGTCAATAATGTGTTAGAAGAAAGCCGTAAGGACTTTACTTTGAATCAAGTATAGTTTGTTAGGTTAGGCAGTAGAAAGAGTTTTATCTCTGTTTTCCTTGTAACCATTTCTGACTTTTATACCTCATTACTTGAACTCACTTAAAACCTAACTTATTTTATTCTTTAATCAAAATCAATCCAGTGTTGTGAATGGTTTGGGTAACGTCATTTAAGGTGGTAAGCTGTTGTATATGATTTCCCCTAGAGGAACAGACTGTCCAGCAGAGGGCTGGACAGTGCAGAACATACATTTTTTGGGGGGGAAATTGGGAGTGGAAGTGTGTTGGGGTCACCCTGTAAATGGTAACCAAGGCTGCTGGAAGCCAGAGTGTTTCTGGTGTGTGCTGACAGGCTGCTGGGTTCAGAACTGCTGGGGCAGAGCTGTGGCTTTACATAGACACATTTGGGTGTGACCTGCATGCTGGTGGTTGTTTGTGAACAGTCCAGGTTGTGCGCTACAGCAGCAAGGCATTGCAAGACTCTCCAGATTGCAGGGCAGTGGTGACGCAGCCCCTCACTTGTCTGGATTGCACCCTGGAATACCACAGATGCCAAAAACCCATTCTTTACATCTCAAACAATAAAGATTCTGGCTTTGGAAAGTTCTGGCAAGTTTTCATCAGTTTTGGGCAGATACTGGAATCTTTTCAATGTCCGGTTCAGTGGCTTTAGGTCTATGCAGATACATAATTTGCCTAATGGCTTTTTTATCACCCTCATGATGCATATACATGCTATGATACCCCTGCTCTGCAGACTTTCAAGATCCAAGTTCCTTTGTGGTAAGCCCACAGGTTCCATTGTGGTTGGAATCTGAGACCTACTCAAATGTATGTAATAATGTCAGCTTCTACTGTCCACCCTTGTACCCATCCGACAGGCTTGTCTGGTTGTTGCATTTATGAGACTTGAGTGGCATAGTCAGATTCTGCACAAACTTAGGCCTTGCCTACATTAGAAAGTGTTTGCTGGTATAGCTATACGCTACTCTTCTAGTGGAGATGCAGCCTCTATTGGCAAAACTTTTCTTTGCCAGTATAGCTTATGCCAGCTCCCCAAATGACATAAGCTAGACTGGCAAAAGGACTTTTTTGCCAGTATATCTGTGTCTACACTAGAGCTTTCACAAACATAGCTCCATCAGTTAGAGAAGTGATTTTTTTCACACTCCTAACTGAAATAGCAATACCAGCAAAACTTTTAAAGTTTCCTCTGCTCTCTTCTCCCCTCTCATTTCCTGTTCTTTTTTTTTTTTAAAGTGAGCTTCTATTCCTCCTAGCTGTGAAGATAAGCTTTCAAATGTGAATTAAGTGATGTTATCTTCCCAAGTGTAAAAGATCATGCCCGCCCTGTACCTTCTGGCCCAGTGTGACTCTGCTGAGGCCTGCCTCAGTTTCCCCTTCAATGGGGCAGCAATGGTTTCACTTAATACCTGACTCCACCAACAATTTCTCCTCCAAATGGAACAATCTGCTAGACCCCCAAAACTGGCTAACCACTGGGTCAAAAAGGGGTAACAGTATGTAAACTAGTGATGCCACTGATTATGTCATTGTACAAGTTTGTTCAGGGATCAGCACAGCAGGGCCCTGATCTTGATTGGGGCCTCTGGGCTCTATAGCTGTTTATTTTTTAAAGTACACATGGGGTTGCATCCTTTTCCCAGATGTGGATGTGGTCCCATGAAAGGGGATCGGTCGGGTTGGAGGGAGGTTACGAGTGGAGTTCCTCAGGGTTCGGTTTTGGGTCCGATGTTATTCAATCTATTTATCGCTGACCTCGGAACCAAAAGTAGGAGTGGGCTGATAAAGTTTGGGGATGACACGAAGTTGGGAGGTATTGCCAATTCAGAGAAGGATAGGGATATCCTCCAGGGAGATTTGGATGACCTTGTAAACTGGAGTATTAGTAATAGGATGAAATTTAATAGTGCGAAGTGTAAGGTTATGCATCTAGGGATGACTAACAAGAATTATAGTTATAGGCTGGGGACGCACCGGTTGGAAGTAACGGACGAGAAGGACCTTGGAGTCCTGGTCGATCGCAAGATGACTATGAGTCGGCAGTGTGATGTGGCCGTTAAAAAGGCTAATGCGGTCTTGGGATGCATTAGGCGAGGTATTTCTAGTAGAGATAAGGAGGTGCTAGTCCCGTTATACAAGGCGCTGGTGAGACCTCATTTGGAGTACTGTGTGCAGTTCTGGTCTCCCATGTTTAAGAAGGATGAATTTAAACTGGAAAGGGTACAGAGAAGGGCCACTAGGATGATCCGAGGAATGGAAAGCCTGTCGTATGAAAGGAGACTTGAGGAGCTCGGTTTGTTTTCCTTAACCAAAAGAAGGTTGAGGGGAGATATGATTGCTCTCTTTAAATATATCAGAGGGATCAATATCAGGGAGGGAGAGGAATTATTTCGGCTCAGTGCTAATGTGGATACGAGAACAAATGGATATAAATTGGCAGTTGGGAAGTTTAGGCTTGAAATTAGGCGAAGGTTTCTAACCGTCAGAGGAGTGAAATACTGGAACGGCCTGCCGAGGGAAATAGTGGGGGCGAAAGACCTCTCCGGCTTTAAGATTAAGCTTGATAAGTTTATGGAGGGAATGGTTTGATAGGATAACTTGATTTACACAATAGGTCAATAATGTGCCACCGCTGGTAGTTAGTACCGATGGTAAATGTTGGGATATTGAAAGTCTTTTTCCTAAGTGTCTGGATGGAGAATCTTGCCCGCATGCTCGGGGTTCAGCTGATCGCCATATTTGGGGTCGGGAAGGAATTTTCCTCCAGGGTAGATTGGCAGAGGCCCTGGAGGTTTTTCGCCTTCCTCCGCAGCATGGGGCAGGGGTCGCTTGCTGGAGGATTATCTGCTGCTTGAAGTTGTCAAATCATGATTTGGGGACTTCAACAGCTGAGTCAAGGGTGAGAGTTATTTCAGGAGTGGGTGGGTCAACTCTTGTGGCCTGCATCATGCAGGAGGTCAGACTAGATGATCATAATGGTCCCTTCTGATCTTAAGTTCTATGATTCTATGACCTGGGTCCAATCTCTGAATAAGTTAAAACAACATGACTGTGTGAAAACAAGAGTTTTAAATAAATGTATATAACCTAGATAAACCAGAGTCATAGCAGGAGCATTTGTTGCAGCCCCTGCCAGATTCTCTGAATCTGCGAATCCTGCTGTCTCATCAGCATAACTGACTGCCTGTACCTGAAGATCGACGCAGTCATCAGTGTCATTCAAAAAGCTCCTCATCAGGCCTGGCATTGACAATAATATCAGCAAACGTTGAAGGGCTCTCAGGTGCCAAACAGGACTTTATAGCCAAAATGTGCGCTGACTATAGCTGTCAGGTGTTATACCTCCAGGAGACACACATTGGGACTAACAACTGATCTGGGTTCTCAGAATGAATGTGGCCACATGAGCGATGCCATTTTTGGCAAACCTGATCTTCTCATCAACACAACATCTATGACCAATAAGGATGACACTGAAGTCCTAACTGTAGATATTGCTGGCATTTTCCCTACAACTACTGCTGTGCAAACAATTCAAGTTCACTAGCCCACTGTCACATTCCGAGGTGCAATCCAGAGCAGTGAGGGGTTGTGTCACCACCTGCCACACAACCTTGGGTGCCTCACAATGCTTTGCTATTGTAGCTCTGAACCTGGGCTAGTCAAAAACAGCCTACCAGCATGTAGTCACACCCTGCGTGTCTGTGTATAGCTACAGCCCTGCCCCAGCAGCTCTGACCCCAGCAGCCTGTCAGCAACACACCAATCACACTCTGGCTTGCAGCTGCCTTGGTTACTACTTGCAGGGTGACTCCAACACACTCCCAGTCTCCAATTTCCCCAAAAACGTGTGTTCTGCACTGTCCAGTCCTCTCTTGGGCAGTTCAGATATTAGAGGTCCATTGCCTCTGTAAGGAATCAATATTCAACAGTTTGTTACTTTAACTGGAGTTACCAAACAGTTCAGTTTATACACAGCAGTGTGTTTTTATATTAAAAAAAATAAACAAGCTTATTAACAAAAGCAGAGAGGATTTGAAGTGAATTCAGGTATAAGAGATAAAGTTAGAAATGGTTACAAGCAAATAAAAGTGAAAACATGCCTCTAAAACTCTAAAACTTAAGCAAGTTTTGGTTCAAGGCTTTGTTTAAGATGGCCTTTCTCACCACAGTCTTCCAGCAAGATGGTGACTCACCCTTTCTTTGGTCAGGATTTCTCCCAGAAGCCCAAAAGTGCTGGTGCCTTTGTTTTCTTAGGTGAAAGAGGGAGAACTTGGGGTTCTCTGCCCCTTTCTTTTATAGTCCAGTGAACCTTTGAAGTGGATTCTTCTGTGGGGTTACCTTTCAAAGTAAAGTTTATTCAAGCACTCAAAGAAGTGATATGGAGTCTAGTAGTGAAGGAGGCTCCAGGCTCTTTCTTCCTCCCCAGTCTTTTTTTAAATGCAAATTTGCTCTGTCTTCTGCCATCTTCTCCCCCTCCTGTCCTGCTTGCCCTGTTTACTACTTATATGTAAGTTGAACTGTGACACTGGCAGACCAGGTGTCAGCTCATGCCAAGGCCCCACTGAACACTGACAAATGCATAGCTAGAAACCAGTCTGGCTCACCTGTGTGTTAGTATTATTAAAATTGATGTAACATTTGTAAGAATGTGTTTAGTGTTTAGACTTTATGAAATGCTTGTAGGATGCTGCATATATTGATTAGAGTTGCCAACTTTCTAATCGCACAAAACCGAACACCCTTGCCCCGCCCCTTCTCTAAGGCCCCATCCCCACTCATTCCATCCCCCTTCCCTTCATCACTCGCTCTCTCCCACCCTCACTTTCACTGGGTTGGGGAAGGGGGTTGGGGTGTGGGAGAGGGTGAGGGCTCCGGCTGGGGGTGCGGGTTCCAGGGTGGGGGCCAGAAATGAGGGATTCAGAGTGCAGGAGTGGGTTCAGGGCTGGGGCAGGGAGTTGAGGTGCGGGAGGGGGTGTGGGGTCCGACTGGGTGTGGATTCTAGGATGGGGCTGGGGATGAGGGGTTTGGGGTGGAAGAGGGGGCTCAAGGCTGGGGCAGGGGGTTAGGGTGCAGCAGGAAGTTTGGGTGCGGGAGGGGGTGTGGGCTCCGGAAGGGGGCTCAGGGCTGGGGTAGGGGGTTGGGGTGCGGGAGGGGATGAGGGTTGCAGGCTCTGGGAGGGAGTTAGAGTGTGGGAGGGAGTTCCAACCTGGGGCAGAGAGGGAGGGGAGGGGGTTCGGGGTGAGGCAGCATTTAGTGGTCAGCAGTGCAGTGAGGCTAAGGCAGGCTCTCTGCCTGCCCTGGCTCCATGCAGCTCCTGGAAGCAGCTGGCATGGCCGGATCCTAGGCGAAGGGGCCAGGGGACTGTGTGCCCACACCCACAGCTCCATTGGCGGGAACCACTGCCAATGGGAGCTGCAGAGCCAGTGCTGAGGGCGGGGGCAGCACACAGAGCCCCTGTGGACACCCCTGCACCTAGGAACTGGCCATGCCAGCCGCTTCCAGAAGCCAAGCAGAGCCAGGGCAGGCAGGGAGCCTGCTTTAGCCCCGGTGCGCCATCAACCAGACTTTTAATGGCCCAGTCAGCAGTGCTGATTGGAACCACCAGGGTCAGTTTTGGTCAAAAACCGGACACCTGGCAACCCTCGTATTGATCTTATTTATATCATTTGTACCCCATGTTATAAAGCTATATTAAGTGTTTGCATTGTAATCCTTTGTACTTGTGTAAGTTATAAAACAGGAAAGGAGCCTTAATTAATGTAGAAATGCTGGCTTCCTACAGAAGGTGTGGGGTCCTGCTCACCAAGAGGGCCCATTGAAACCAAATGAGCCATTGTGAAACATTAAAGAACAAAGCCTTTGTTGTTTGCACCCCCCACACCCATGAAGAGGAGATGTGCAGTTGGACTCGTCCCATAAGCCTGACCTCTGGGGAAGGGAATACAAATCCCTGACAAGAAGGAACTGTATCTCTTTGCTGCTTGAACTCTGAGGAGCGAAGATTTATCAACATAAGCAAGAGCTCCCCAGCGCTTTGCCTGGAATAGCCCTAAAGGACATACAGAACTTGTACATTACAGCCGCTTCTATTACTCTTTGGAACCTGACTGTAACTCATGGGTGTGTGTGTACGTTTACTTGCTTTAACCTTGTAATTAACTCTCATTTTTGTCTTAGTTAATACATCTTTGGTTAATTTGTTATAGGATTCGCTACAAGCATTGTCTTTAGTGTGAGAGCTGAAGTTCAACTGAGCTGGGAGAAGCCATTGGTCCTTTGGCACTGGGAGTAACCTGAATATTGTTGTGATTTTTGGTGCAAGGGACCATCTATCACAAAGACAAGCTTACCTGGGTGGCAAGATAGCTCGGCGTACCCAAGGGACTGACTGTGACAAATTAAGGCTGTTGTAGTGCCTGAGGAGTTCATACTTGACACATGGTTGGTGAAATCTAAGTATAGAACTCACAACAAGTTTGGGGTTTGTGCCCTGCTTCTTAACAGTCTGCCCCAAGGTTGGTACTCATGCTCTACACAGCTTAACATGATGCAAACACACATTCCTTTGCTCAGGATAGACCTGTTTAATAACTTTTGCCTAGGCAGGGCTGTGTGGTTTTCAACACGTACTAAGAACATCATATAGGGGGATTTCATAACTTTACACATAATATTGCTACATACATTTCACCATGATATTATTGACCAATGAGATATTAGTTTTCAAATGATATCTCACCTGGCATATTTTGTGCGAAGGTTATTACAAGAGTGTGCAGGGTGTGACTATAGGGGTGCTTTTGGTCACACCCACATAACCTTGAACATGACAAAAGCCAGTGATCATAATCAAGGCTGCGATTTAGTCACGGAAGTCACAGAATCCGTGACTTCCAAAGACCTCCGTGACTTCAGCCAGCGCCGTCTGGAAGCTACAGGGTCCCCTGCCACTGCAGGCAGACCCCCCACAGTTCCCATCCGCCATGGGCGGCAGGGGGACCCCTGGAGCTCTCTGCCTCTGTGGGCGGCAGGGGGGACCCCCAGAGCTCCTGGCTGCCGTGAGCGGGAGGGGCAATACCTGACACTCCCAGGCACCGCAGGCAGCAAGAGGGACCCCCGCTGCTCCCGGCTGCTGTAGGTGGCAGGGGGACCCCCGGAGCTCCCAGCTGTTACCAGATTTGCCCGTTATTTTGGGATGGGCTCATTTATTAGAGTTACTTTTCGGGGGGTGGGGGGTGTTCTGTAATTCTATCAATGTACTGCTTGTGTCACTTGTGTTTTCATACACAGCTCTACTTCTCCCTTCTGCAAGTCCCCTCCCAATGGAGCTATCCTGCAGGACCTAGGTGCCCCAGGGCTGGGTTCTTCCAGCCCCAGAATCTCCCCCCCCCACACCCACACACCCACCCCCAAGTCTGAGTGGACCAGGTCAATCAGCACTCCCAAGCTGACCTCTTATATGTCCCTGGACTCAGCAGGCTGGGTCGAGCAGCACTTCCAAGCTGACGCTGTCCTGTGCCACAGGTTCAGCACGTCCCTATCCCCACTTTCACATGACAATTGTTCTGGTAGTAACCCACTTGATGAGCGAACCCCATAAGATTTTTGGATGCTACAGGGATCTTTAGCTTAGATAAGAGGAGCGTTGCTTCAGAACAAATGGAGAAGCCAAAAACCCAAAAGAGAGAGAGAGAGAGGGAAGGAAGCAACCAGTATAACCATAAAAGTTATTTATTGCCAGGTAATAACCATGCAAGGAGAGCCAAAGAAACCACTCCGTGAAGCTTGAACCAGTTGGGGTTCCCAAGTGGTCGTGACAGCTGACGGTCCAGACTGCTGGAGACAGGCAGAGCCCCCAGCATAATCAGTCAGGAGAAGATGAAGTCCCAATGGAACTGATACGGCGTCAGAACACTTACTTGAGCGTGGATAGGGGTTTTTTGTAGGGAAACAACAATGGTTCAAGGGAGAACACTAGATTTGTTTATCGGTAAACTGATGGCTCAAGGGAGTATACCAAAGTTGTTTTGTTCAGGCTAGACAATAGGAACTGATCATTCCTGGAGGGAGCTCACATTGCAATTAGGCAGCTTCAGTATTTTGGATACCAATAAAGGATTTATTACTAAAATTGGTCTGATAACTATTGAGCTGGGTGTGTGCAGGCGTGGGTTCATTAACATCTGGAGCAGAGATCCCCCATCATGCAGTGCTTCCCTGCTTTTCTGGTCCCAGAGTTCAGTGCAGTTCTTGCCTTGGAATCTCTGTTCTCCATTCTGTATGCTAATGGAGATGCCTCCTTGTCCCATCTTCTATGCAGAGCCGGCTCCAGGCACCAGCGCAGCAAGCAGGTGCTTGGGGCGGCCAAGGGGAAGGGGTGGCACATCCGGCTCTTCGGCGGCAATTCGGCAGCGGGTCCCTCGGTGCCTCTCGGAGGGAAGGGCCTGCCGCCGAAGTGCCGCCGAAGAACAAAGTGGCGTGGTGGAGCTGCTGCCACCAAAGTGCTGCCGATCACTACTTCCCCCGCCCCCGCCACTTGGGGCGGCAAAAACCCTGGAGCCGGCCCTGCTTCTATGCAAATGAGGCTAGGGGAGTTTCCTTAATCCTGTCACCCTTGTCTGGAGGGGTTTCGGTGTGTCTCTCGCTGCCTTTTCATTGCTTTTTGTAAGTCTTTCTTCTGATCGGTTTTGGTTCAAGCAGAGGCTGGGGTGGGTGTTCTTCATAAGTCAGACAGGCTGGATACTGCAACCTGGTTCCACAAGAACACAGAGGTGACAGGTAACATGGCTGCCGTGGGTGGCAGGGGGACCTCCGGAGCTCCTGGACACCATGAGCGGCCAGGGGAACCCCCACAGCTTGGAGCCACCAGCAGAGGGGGACCCTGGAGTTTCCAGCCTGCCCGCAACTGCCCAGGCTCCACATTTTGTCATGGATATTTTTAGTAAAAGTCAGGGACAGGTCACGGGCTTCTGTGAATTTTTCATTATTGCCCATGACATGTCCCTGACTTTTACTAAAAATATCCGTGACAAAATCTTGCCCTGCTTCTTAACAGTCTGCCCTAAGGTTGGTACCCATGCTCTACACAGCTTAACATGAGGCAAACACACATTCCTTTGCTTAGGATAGACCTGTTTAACAACTTTTGCCTAGGCAGGGCTGTGTGGTTTTCAACACGTACTAAGAACATCATATAGGGGGATTTCATAACTTTACACATAATATTGCTACATACATTTCACCATGATATTATTGACCAATGAGATATTAGTTTTCAAATGATATCTCACCTGGCATATTTTGTGCGAAGGTTATTACAAGAGTGTGCAGAGTGTGACTATAGGGGTGCTTTTGGTCACACCCACATAACCTTGAACATGACAAATGCCAGTGATCATAATCAAGGCTGCGATTTAGTCACGGAAGTCACAGAATCCGTGACTTCCAAAGACCTCCGTGACTTCAGCCAGCGCCGTCTGGAAGCTACAGGGTCCCCTGCCACTGCAGGTGGACCCCCCACAGTTCCCGTCCGCCATGGGCGGCAGGGGGACCCCTGGAGCTCTCTGCCTCTGTGGGCGGCAGGGGGACCCCCAGAGCTCCTCACTGCTGTGAGCGGCAGGGGCGATACCTGACACTCCCAGGCACCGCAGGCAGCAAGAGGGACCCCCGCTGCTCCCGGCTGCTGCAGGCGGCAGGACTTAGGCGCTTAGGACTTTCCTGGAGGGAGGAGGAGTGGGGACGCGGCGTGCTCAGGGAAGGAGGCGGAGAAAAGGCAGGGCAGGGGCGGAGACTTGGGGTAAGGGGGTGGAATGGGAGTGGGAAGCGGCGGGGCTGGGGTGGGAAAAGGCGGGGTGCGGCGGGGACTTTGGGGAAGGGGTGAAATGGGGGTGGGGCGAGGGTGGTGCAGGGGCGGGAAGAGGCGGGGCAGGGGTAGGCACCCACTGGGCAGAGGGGAAGACGGCGCCTATGGATCAACGCCCAGAAATCAAATCTCTTTCCAGTGCAACACCTGGAATTCATAGGCACCAACCTCGACTCGTTACAGGCCAGAGCTCTCTTACCTCAACATATTTTCCTCTCCTTGGTCACACTCATAGGGACCATTCAAAACAGGCCACAAATATCAGCCAAACATTGCCTCCAACTCTTGGGACATATGGCAGCAGGCACAGCAGTGATATCACATGACAGGCTTCACATGCGATGCCTCCAGATATGGTTCAGCTCAGTTTACAGACCAAACAGAGACAGACTAGACAAACCCCTGTCACTGCCCACCAGGGTCAAAAACTCCTAAGACCCGGTGGAAGGACTCAGCCAATGTTTACCAAGGGATCCCCTTCTTGCAACCCCCCACTCCCATCGTTGCTTCTCACCACCCAAGTATCTCTTATAGGGCGGGGCGAGCATCTAAGTGGCCTCATGACACAAGGCAAGTGTTCCTCCATGGAGATATCCCTTCACATCAACATCCTCGAGCTAAGGGTGGTCAGGAATGCCTATGCTCATTTCCTCTTGCTGACACATAAGAGTCCTAACAGACAACATAGGCTGTATGTACTATATCAATTGACAAGAGGGAGCCAGGTCGCCCTACCTCTGTGAGGAGGCGATGAGACTATGGAATTGGTGTATCTCCCACGATGTCACACTGTCTGTGGTTTACCTCCTGGGTGCACAAAACTTGATGGTGGACAATCTTAGTCGCAAATTTCCACACAACCACGAGTGGGAGATAGACCCAGCAGTACTTCAAGACCTATTCAGGTGATGGGGGACACAAACCTGTTCCTCACTTACCTGAACAAGAAATGTCCACGCTACTGCTCCAGAGCAGGGATAGGACAAACACTCCTGGGCGATGCTCTCCATCTCCTCTGGGACAGGGACTTTCTCTATGCCTTTATTCCCTTTCCCCAACTGTCAAAAGTCCTATTGAAAATAAAAAGAGAAGGAGCACATGTCATACTGATCATTTCCACTTGGCCAAGACAGACCTGGTACCCTTACCTGTCACAGTTCGCAACGTGCCCACCAATCTCTCTCCAATCCACTCCGTACCTCCTCTTACAGAACAGAGGACGCACCCTACATCCCAACTTGGGGACTCTTCGCCTCAAGGCCTGACTCCTTCATGGTTCCAACCAGTAGCGGCGCCAGCTTTGCCGGCGCCCTAGGCGGCGGAAGGTCCCGCCCCCAACAGTGGCGGCGGAAGGTCCCGCCCCCAAATTTCTACGGGCGGCGGGGGCGCAGGCGCCCCCAAAATAGCAGCACCCTAGGCTACCGCCTAGGTCGCCTAATGGGAACGCCGGCCCTGGTTCCAACACCTAGAGAATTCCTGTTCAAAGGAAGTACGAGAGGTATTACTACACAGTAGAAAGTCCTCGACATGCTGTACTTACCTGCAAAAATGGTCCAGGTTCCGTATTTGGTGTACCTCCCAACAAATCTCCTCGACATCCGTGGCTCTTCCTCAGACTATAGCAGCCTTCCACCAGACAGTAGACAACTCAGTGCTAACACACTCTACCACTAAAAGATTTTTGAGGGTTATAGTCAATCTTTTCCCACAACCCCGACTCCCTACCCGCATGTGGGACTTAAACTTGGTATTGAAAGGACTGACCAGACCTCCCTTCGAACCCATGGCCACCTGTTTGCTTACATACCTCTCAATGAAAACAGCCTTCCTGATAGCAATCACCTTGTCTAGGAGAATAGGAGAAATAGCGGCTCTGATGGCACATCCCCCCTACACGGTATTCTTTTGGGACAAGGTTATGCTCAGGCCACATCCAAAATTCATTCCTAAGATAACCTCCCCATTTCACACGAATCAATTGATTCACCTTCTAGCCTTCTACCCCAAGCCTCATTGAGAGAACAGGGAGGCTATATTGCAGACTCTAGATGCCAGGAGAGCCCTAGTCTTCTACCTAGATAGGATGAAGGGTTTCAGGAAGTCCCATAGGCTTTTCCTTTCCATTGCAGAAAGATCTAAAGGCTCAACAATATCAACCCAGACTCTACAAGTAGATCTCAAACTGCATTAGACAATGTTACCAAGTTCACAACATGACCCCTCCAGATACTATTTGTACACACTCCACAAGGTCGATCTCCTCATCTGTCACCTTCTTCAAGAATGTCCCTATCTCAGAAGTCTATAAAGCAGTGACATGGGCATCAGTCCACACCTTCACAGAACATTATGGGATCATTGGGGACTCCGCCTCTGATGCCATCTTCAACTCCACAGTACTATCATCTGTAACTGACCCGACTCTAAAGCCCCAATCCTCCAGTAGGGATACTACTTGGGAGTCACCTAAAGTGGAGCACCCACAGGGACACTACTCAAAGAAGAAGTAGTTACTCACCTTGTGCAGAAACAATGGCTCTTCGAGATGTGTGTCTCTATGGGTGCTCCATAACCCACCCTCCTCCCCTCTACTTCAGAGTTCTTGTCTATGACTCTGCGGTAGAGAAGGAACTGAGGGGGGTTAGCCCATGCACACTGGCTAGCCTCATGGCAGGGCACGAGGAGAGACAGTGCATGTGCAGGCCTAATGGACCCTGCTACTGAAGCTCTCTGATTAGCAGCGCAGGGACACAAACACACCTACAGTGGAGCACCCATAGGGACACTACAGTCGAGCACCCATAGGGACACACATCTTGAAGAACAATCGTTACTGCACAAAGTGAGTAACTTCTTCTTTGGCTGTTGAATAGCAAAGTGCAAGTGTGGTGGCTTTTAGTATTGCTGGGTTGGTTCCCCATTTTGAATTTGCAAGCTTCCCAAGTATGTTGTTCCAGGTGCTAACTTTTCCTTTTGCCTTGTCTACATGTACCTTGAAGCAGAGAGTGCAATCTAGCATCTAGTGATAAATTGTCTATCGGCCTCATGATTCCAAAGATGGAATAGATCAGGGGTGGGCAAACTTTTTGGCCTGAGGGCTGCATCGGGTTTCGTAAATTGTATGGAGTGTCCGTTAGGGGAGGGGGTCGTGGCCTGGCCCCCACCTCCTATCTGCCCCCCCCCCGGGACTCCTGCCCCATCCAATCCCCCCTGTTCCCTGACAGCCCCCCCAGAACCCCTGCCCCATCCAACCACCCCTTCTCCCTGTCCCCTGACTGCCCCCGGAACCCCTGCCCCTGACTGCCCCCTGCCGCCCCATCCAACCCCCGTTCCTTCCTGACTGCCCCCCCCCCCCGGGACCCCTGCCCCCATTCAATCCCCTGCTCCCCCCCGACCCCTATCCACACCCCTGCCCCCTGACCACCACCCCGAACTCTCCTGTCCTCTATCCAACCCCCCTGCTCCCTGCCCCCTTACTGTGCTGCCTGGAGCACCGGTGGCTGGTGGTGCTACAGCTGCGCCGCCCGGCTGGAGCCGGGCCACGCTGCTGCCACCACACAGCACAGAGCACCAGGTCAGGCCGGGCTCTGCAGCTGCGCTGCCCCAGGAGCTCACAGCCCCGCCGCCCAGAGCATTGCGCTGGCAGCGGAGCAGGCGAGCTGAGGCTGCGGGGGAGGGGGGACAGCAGGGGAGGGGCCGAGGGCTAGTCTCCCAGGCCAGGAGCTCAGGGGCCGGGCAGGATGGTCCCACGGGCCAGATGTGGCCCGCGGGCCGTAGTTTGCCCACCTCTGGAATAGATTCACTTGTGTTTTGGCTGGGTTGGTTTGCAATTGGTTCGTGGTGTAATAACTAGAGTGCCCAGATACCACCAATGTTAGCATTGCGTTGATCTGTGCAAAATTCTTGGCTTGAGCAGTAACGCACAGGTCATCAGCATAGATAAAACTTCTTGTGCGAAGATGGATTGGTTGATCATTCATGTAGATCAGGGGTCAGCAACCCCTGGCACGCAGCTCGCCTCATTTGCATCAAAGATGGGACAAGGAGGCATCTCTATTAGCATACAGAATGGAGAACAGAGATTCCCAGGCAAGAACCGCACTGAATTCTGGGACCAGAAAAGCAAGGAAGCACTGCATGTTGGGGGAATCTCTGCTCCAGATGTTAATGAACCCATGCCTGCACACACCCAGCTCAATAGTTATCAGACCAATTCTAGTAATAAATTCTTTATTGGTATCCAAAACACTGAAACTGCCTAATTGCATTGTGAGCTCCCTGGAAGGAACACCGCCCATAGTCAGGAATGATCAGTTCCTATTGTCTAGCCTGAACAAAACAACTTTGGTATGCTCCCTTGAGCCATCAGTTTACCCACAAACAAATCTAGTGTTCTCCTTTGAACCGTTGTTGTTTCCCTACAAAAACCCCTACCCATGCTCAAGTCAGTGCTCTGATGCCTGGATCCAAAATCTGCATCAGTTCCGTTGGGATTTCATCTTCTCCTGACTGCATGCTGGGGGCTCTGCCTGTCTCCAGCACTGTGGACCCTCTGCTACCACCATCACCTGGGAACCCCGATCGATTCAAGCTTCACAGAGTGGTGAGAACCCAACTCTCTCTCTCTCTAGGTATAGCCTTCTGACCCTGACTTGCGTGATCGGTTATAGTTATCTAAACCTGACTTTTATAATCAAATTTAAGTTAGATTTATTATAACCGTTTTGTTCGTTTGGCTCCCCTTGTATGGTTATTACCTGGCAATAAATAACTTTCATGGTTAAGCTGGTTGCTTCTCTCGCTCCCTCTGTAGCAATGCTCCTCGTACCTAAGCTAAAGATCCCTGGAGCGCCCAAAAATCCTATGGGGTTTGCTCATCAAGTGGGTTACTACGAGAACAACTGTAACGTGAAAGTGGGGATAAGAACATGCTGAACTTGGGGCATTGGAGGGTGGCAGCTTGGAAGTGCTGCTCGACCCAGCCAGCTCAGGTGTACTCTATTCTGGTGCGGTGCCCACGGCATATGAGGGTGACAGCTTGGAGAACCTGCTGAGACCAAGGACATGTAAGGAGCCAGCTTGGGAGTGCTGATTAACCTGGTCCTCTCAGAGGTGCTCTGTTAGTGTGTGTGTGTGTGAGTGATTCTGGGGCTGGAAGAACCCAGCCTGGGGAACCTAGGTCCTGCAGGATAGTTCCATTGGGAGGGAACTTGCAGAAGGGAGAAGTAGAGCTCTGCATGAGAACACAAGTGACACAAGCAGTACATTCATAGAATTACAGAACACCCCCCCCCCCAAGAAGTGTAACCCTAATAAATGAGCATACCCGAAAGTAACAGGCAAAACTGGTAACACTGTGGAGTGAGCGAGGCCGGGGCATGTGTGGGGTCCCGGTGGGATGAGCAAGGCTGGGGCATGTGTGTGTGGGGGGGTGCCCCCGTGGGGTGAGCGAGGCCAGGGTCCCCGTGGGTGAGCAGGGCCGCCGGGGCATGTGTGTGGGGACACCCCCAGCAGGGTGAGTGGGGATGGGTGTGTGTGTGTGTGCGGGCGGGGTCCCCATGCGGTTAGCGGGGCTGAAGCATGTGTGCGGGGGGGAGGGGTCCCAGTGGGGTGAGCCAGACCAGGGTGTGTGTGCGGGCATGGTCTCTGTGGGGTGAGCAGTGCCAGGGCATGAGGGAGAGTTGGTGTCCTCGCAGCCGCAGAGTGAGCGGGGATGGGGCATGTGTGCTGGGGGTGTCCCCGTGGGCTGAGCGGGGCCAGGCCTGTGTGTGTGTGTCTGCGGGGGGTTGGGTTCCCGTGGGCTGAGCGGGGTCGGGGCATATGTGTGTGTGTGGGGAGTGGGTTCTTGTGGGGTGGTCGGGCTGTGTGTGTGCGCGGGGGGGTTCCCGTGGGCTGAGCGGGGCCGGGCGTGTGTGTGTGTCTGCGTGGGGGGGTTCTTGTGGTGTGGTCGGGGTGTGTGTGTGCGGGGGGTTCCCGTGGGCTGAGCGGGGCGTGTGTGTCTGTCTGCGGGGGGTTCTTGTGGGGTGGTCGGGGTGTGTGTGTGCGGGGGGTTCCCGTGGGCTGAGCGGGGCCAGGAGCCGACTGAGGCTGTGACACGTTCCCGCCGGCTAGCGGAGGGCGGCTTTGGGGAGCGGCGGCGTGTCCCTGCACAGGGCGCGGTGCACGGCCTCCCGCCCGCCCCGCCTACTCTGAACAGGGCGAGGCCTCGGCGGCGCTTGCGGCTACTGCGCTCCGCGTCACTGTGCGGCTGCGGGGCGGCCGGGGCTGGCGGTGGCGACGGGCGCGCAGGGGCGAGGTGAGCTCGGCAGTGGGCCCGCTGGGGGGGATAGTCCCCTTGCCCGGGGCCTGCAGCGCGAACCGGGCAGCGCCCAGAGCCCCGTTCGCTGTTCCTGCCGGCAGGGCTGCCCCGAGCTGGCGGCTACTACAGGGGGACGAGGCCAGACCCCCCTCGGGCACGGCTGCCACCTGCAGCGCGGGATGGGCCCCGGGGAGGGAGCCTGGGTGCCCGAAAGGCCAGGGCCGGGGCGTAGCGAGCTGCTTGCACGTACTCACCCGTCAGCGCCGTGTGCCTAGGCCGGGGGACCGTGCCCCAAACAACCCCTGGGGCAGAGCTCTTAGAAACTCCCCCAACGTGCCCGGATCTCCAGCACCTTGCCCACAGCTGCCCCCGCTAAGCTACCCCGGGCTCGCTGGGACGGGAGAGCTCGTCTGGCTAGCCACAGGCCCAGGAACAAACTGACTAAACTGAGTAAAGCTAATGTCCCCTCCCCGCTGCCAGTCTGCATACCCCTGTCCTGTGCTCAGGCTAGGCTGAGGCCCCGTTGAGTTATGATTCCTTGTTTGTTCCGTGCTTAGGTGTGCCTGGTGTTTACAGACTAATACAAGGAGCAGGCCACAGCCCCATGTGTTTCACAGTCTAAGGGTTTGTCTGCAGTTAAAAGGCTGCAGCTGTGTGGCTGTAGCACTTTAGTGAAGTATCAGGGGGTAGCCTGATGATAATGCCTGCATTTGTAATTTTCACTCCATGCATCTGAAGTGGGTTTTTTACCCATGAAAGCTTATGCCCAAATAAATCTGTTAGTCTTTAAGGTGCCAGCGGACTCCTCATTGTTTTCACTTTAGTGAAGATACTACTTATGCCCACGGGAGGGCGTCTCCCATCCACATAGGTAATCCACCCCCACCTTCCCAGAGTGGGTAGCTATGTCCATGGGTGAAGCCCTCCTGTTGGCATAGCACTCTCTGCACCCAGAGTTAGGTTGATATAACTGAATCACGCGGGTGTGGAAAATCCTAAGTGACGTAGCTATATCAACATAATTTGATAGTGTCGACCAAGCCTAAGTGTGATGTAACACTATAATAAAGGAATTCCAGTAGTACAAAGGTTATAGAAAAGAGGTATTTGTTATGTGCACATTTTAAAAACAATATCTTGTTTTAAAAAAATCAAATATAAAATGTTATCGATGGTGTTTAGACTGTAACACTGCAAAAATCAGTAATGAACAATTAATATCTGACTGTAAACAGACTAATATGAATTATGAACACAAAGGGTAAGTGCTAGATGCTTTCCATCTTTCCCAAAATATATTTCTAGCTCTAAAATTTTACTGCTTACATATTTCATTACTGGAGCACCCACTGGACCGGGGTGGCCAACCTGTGGCTTCGGAGCCGCATGCAGCTTTTTTAGGTTAATATGCAGCTTCTTGCATAGGCACTGACTCCGGGGCTGGAGCTATAGATGCTAACTTTCCAATGTGCCAGGGAGGGTTCAGTGCTCAACCCCCTGCTCTGCCCCAGGCCCTGCCCTCACTCCACCCCTTCCCCCGAGCCTGCCATGCTCTCACTCTTCCCCCCCCCCCGCCCCTGCAGAGCCTCCTGTGCACCGCGTAACAGCTGATCGCGGCAGGCGGGAGGCACTGGTTGGTGGGACTGCCGGTGGGCAAGGGGAGCTGCAGGTTGGAGTCGGGGGAGCTGATGCGGGGCTGCTGACATATTACTGTGGCTCTTTGGCAATGTATATTGGTAAATTCTGGCTCCTTCTCAGGCTCAGGTTGGCCGCCCCTGCACTGGACAATTCAGTACCCCTGAGATGTTACCAGAGGAACTGTAAACAGCCTCCAAGTAATAGATTCCCCCCATCTTGTTTTGGGCATCCCTCCCCCATTCTGAGTGTTGTGCCACCAAGAGACTTTTCTGGCCCTGTTACCATTGTGGTGTTTGGTTTCTCTATTAGATATGTCCTTCCTTAGCGCAGGGAGCTGGGCTTGATGACCTCTTCTAGGTCCCTACATTTCTGTAATTCTGTGTTTTACAATATAAAAGGCAGAAATCCAAGCAAAATAGATAAAAGTGGAGTGGGGATATGTAAGCATTCTATCTAATTCAGGCTTCATAATTACTATTTTGCTTCAGATCCACATCATGGAAAACCAAGTGTTTGAATCCTCTGAAGAGAGAACCTTCCAGTACCAGAATTCTCTTCCTTCACTGCCAGTGCCTACTCTTGATGAATCTTTAAAGAGATACCTCGATGCAGGTATAGCTGTTATAATCACTTAATAAACTTTTCTCTTTTAGAGAGGTCCAAACATTGTTGGAAATAGGTGTTTGTTTGCTTGTGGCTGCCTTTGTTTGTCCAGCATCCCCATATAAACAAAGATTTCAAGGCACTTTTCACATTTGTAAATACAATTTTTTGTTACTGTTATTTATACAGCTCCAAAAGTCTGCTTGAGTCTTTTGAGAAATCTCACTTGGCAAGGCTCCTGCCATAAAGAATTTACCATCTAGTAAACAAAATATCACAAAGGAAAAGGTGACAGGGAGAACACACATATGAATGCGTTCTTCTTCTGTTTTATGCCAGATGGAATTGGCTGATTCATAAATCATAGGCCTCTATTATGTCAGACTCTTATACAGTAACTCCTCGCTTAATGTTGTAGTTATGTTCCTGAAAAATGCTACTTTAAGCGAAATGATGTTAAGCGAATCCGACTTCCCCATAAGAATTAATGTAAATGGAGGGTTCCACAGAAATTTTTTTCGCCAGACAAAAGTCTGTCTTTCTCTGTGTGTGTGTGTGTATATATATATATATACACACACAGAGTAAAAGTTTTAAACAAACAATTTAATACTGTACACAGCAATGATGATTGTGAAGTTTGGTTGAGGTGGTGAAGTCAGAGGGCGAAAGAGGGCGGGATATTTCCCAGGGCATGCCTTACTGCTAAATGATGAACTAGCACTCAGCTGAGCCCTCAAGAGTTAACACATTGTGAATGTAGCCTCACACTCTACAAGGCAGCCTGAATGGAGGGAGGAGAGACAGCATGGCAGAGAGAGAGACACACACATACAGTGTGTGTGTGTGTCTCTCTCTGCCATGCTGTCTCTCTCCTTGAGAGAGAGAGAGAGACGCGCATTGCCTCTTTAAGTACTCTGGTCCCACTCTAAGTACATTGCCTTTTTAAGTAGATCAGCAAGTTGAGAAAGCAGCTGCAGCCAGCAAGCTCCCTCCGTCCCAAGCCCTGTCCTGTCTCTCCCTCCCCGCTCTGTGGAGATAAGGTACAGGAGCAGGGGAAGAGGGACACTTTGACATTAGCACCCCTTTTTTCTCCCCGCCCCCCGTGCACAGCAAGCAGGAGGCTCTCAGGAGCAGCTTCAAGGCAGAGGGCAGGAACAGCACACAGTAGTGGGGGGAGGGACACCTGAACTGCCCGGCAATTGATAGCCTGCTGGGCAGCTGACGCACAGGGAACTTAGGGAGGGGGGAGCTGATAAGGGGCTGCTGGTCCATCCTGATTTCAAGCCCCCACCAGCTAGCTCCAACGGGCTGCTCTTTCTGCAAGCGGTGGACAAAGCAGGCGGCTGCCAAACAACATTATAAGGGAGCATTGCGCAACTTTAAACGAGCACATTCTCTAATTAATCAGCAACGAAACAATGTCACCCAGGATGATGATAAGTGAGGAGTTACTGTATAGTAAACAGGTCACAGATATAGGAATGAGCTGTCTATATGTGGTTTCTTTCTAAATAATTCTGTCCTTCCTTAAATCACTCCCAGAATTCTGAGACTTCTGAATTTTTCTTTGCAACTACTGCAATTTCTCCTGCTAACCCACCTGTAATGGAAAAGCTTTACTTGAGCAACTGCCTTGGAGGTGGGGCTCTGACAGCCCTACCCAGCCAGAAACAAACATTATGCCATAATTCCTAGATCCACAGAGGGATTAAGTGCTGCGGCACTGAGCATTGCAAAGCCTAACTTTTAGACACCTAAGAAAAATCACAGGGACTACAGTGCAATTCACAGAGTCTGAGTTAGGTGGCTAGGTTCCCTATAAAATGAAGAGAGCGAGACACCTTGGAATGGGATCCACAAAAACTAGCTAACAGGAGATGCCCCTCCCCTCTCAGGAAATAGGTGACTCTCTGCAGCTTGGACTTAGGCAACTATCTCTGCTTGCGATCCATGGCTGGGAACACTTCTCTTCAAGTCAAGTGGCTTAAGAGTCTAAGCCATTTCTTGTGAGAATGAGTAGGATGTAGGAGAAACAGGTGGTTCAGCTTCCCCTCTGCTTGATGGAGAGAGAGGATTTGAACAGGGATCTCCCACACTTAGCTATGATATATACTGGTATGGGTCTCCTTCAGTGTCTCCTGTTGAAGCTGTTCCACTTTGGATAAATAATTAGTCATCGGGCGAGAGAGAAAGAGAATGACATTCTAGCCTGGAAGAGGGGGGGGGACCCAGAGTCCAATTCCCCTGCTCCATTCACTCTTTCATTATTTATATACAGTAGAACAGCTGCAAAATAATGAGAGAAGTTGGAGTGGACCCTGGGTCTCCCACCACCCAAGCAGGTGCCCTAATCACCAGGCTATAGAGTCATTCATTCTCTCTCTCTCCCCACAGCCTAGTGGTTAGAACACTCTCCTGAGAAGTTTGGGAGGTCTTTGTTCAAATCCCCTTTCTGTCTGAGATGGCTGTTGAACCTGGGACTCCCTCATCCCAGGTGAACACTGTATCCAGTGGGCTAAAAGTTGTAAGGTGGGTGGTGATGGCACCACCTCCTCTGGTGGCTGGATTTGGAGTGGGACCTGATCTGGTAGGCGTCTTCTGAGCACACCTACAGGAGTGGAGCCCTCAGATGAGATAGGCCGAAGCCTCTCTTACCCCAGTTCATAGATTGCACTGGGGCTTTGGGAGGAGATAAGCATCTGCATGCCTAGAGTGAGGCAGCACTGTATGTGCTCAGAGGCAGAAACAGGCACCTAGGGAACTTTTACAGCAGAAATGTAGGCACCGAGCAAGGTTAGATAGTAGCTGAACAAGAGTTTTGTGGATTGCAGTGGTGCCTAAAACTCAGACTTAGGCCTCCATGTATCTTTGTGGCTCTGTGCCCAAATCCCCAAACTCACTTTGCATCCAATTCTGCTCCTACTGAAATCAGTGGGAAAGTCCCAGTTGGCTTTGTGGTTGCAGGATCTTGCCCCTTATGGGTGTGTCTTTCCTGCATTGTTAGCTCAAGCTATGAGTTTTGTCCCTAACCTGACTCCCATCCATATAAACACACAAGTTTCTAGCTCAACTAAAGCAGTGCTTTAAGCCTGAGCTTGCTAGCCTGTTGGGGTATGTTTACATTGCGTTGTAAACCCGAGACTGTGGGACCCAGGCTTGTGGACTCATTGTTTCCAAGCTTGTGCTTGAGTGTTCATGCTGCATTGTAACCCTGGTTTTACAATTGCTTGACCTGTGTCTTTTAGCCATGCTAATACATCCAGACTGCACTACACAGACTTTCTGACTCAGGTCTGCAGCTTAAGCTACATCCACACTACAAAATGACAGGGCTTGGACGTGAGTCACAGCGGGACTCAGACTCTGACGTAGTTCTCTATCAAGGGTCCTAGGACCCAAGCCAGATTGATTTGCGTGTGGATAGAAGTGGGGCTTGGGATCAAACCTGAGTCAGAGGCTGTGCTTAGTATGCAGTGTAGAGACACTCACAGGGTATGTCTACTCTGCAATAAAACACCTGTGGCTAGCCTGTTAGCTGATTCAGGCTTACTCTCCCCCTTCGGAGTCCCAGAGCCTGGTCTTCGAGCCTAAACCTCTACACTGCAATTTTATAGCCCCTCCAGCCTGAGTCAGCTGACTTGGGGCAGCCACAAGTGTTTTATTGCAATATAAACATACTCTCAGAAGATGGGCTGAAGTTATAGTGCTACTGATGCTCTAGCTTGTAAAACAGTGGGAATGCCGCTGCTCAAGTTACAACTCATCAGCTGCTATTGCAATCATTCGACTAATCAAATCACTCTATGTAGCTCAAATGTTTTGCTGTGTGGTCACCTTCACTTGAGCTGGGGTAGCTTGAGTGGAGTAACTTGAGTATACTAACTCAAGCTGACTGTTGCAATGAAGACAAGCCCCCTGTTGCTATGGTTAATTGAGGGTATATCTGTACTACAAATGCTACAGCTGCAGTGTTCCAGCTACACCACTGTAGTGTATGTAGACACTACTGCAAAGGAAAGTTTTTGCCTGTCACTAGTAAATCTACCCTATCGAGAGGTGATATTAGGTCGACAGAAGATTTCTTCCATCAACCTAGCTTAGTCTACAGAGGGGGTTAGATCAGCTTAACTACATCACGTAGGGCGTGACATTTTTCACAGCCCTGAGTGATGTAGCTGGGCTTACATAAGGTTTAAGTCTAAGGCTATTACGTCACTCTTTTTGATGCAGAGCGCTAAATTAATGGGTATATTGTTTAAAAAAAAAAAAGTGAAGTGTCTCAAACATTTGTGTCTCAAAAATAACCCCACTTTAATTCTCGTGAACTGCACTACAGGGAGAAAATAAAGATGTGCTGTGATTGTGGACAGATTGTAACATAGCAGAATTGCATATTAAAACTGAATTTTGTAAATCAAACCTGCCTCTCCAAATTAATAAAACCATACCTGAATGAATTAAAGCTCTCTCAGAGAGTTTGCACACTTTTGCTCTTGAACTGTATATGCAGCCCCGCGTTTAACTTGACAGGTCTCAACATTATTAATGAGGTTAGTTCAACTGTTTACCCTCACACCCACTCACACACAGAAATCCCAAAAGGTCAAACAACATAGGTATATTTATCAATCTAATATGATAAGACTTTGAGAGAAAGATGCAGCTTAAGGTCCTGATCCTGCAATGAACTCCATGCAGGTATAGACCATTGGTCCCGGTCAATATGTGTAGTGTCCCTTTCTATGCTTGAGCTGCACAAGATGTGTGTCTGTTACAGCTCTCAGCTTGCAATCCTGTCTCTTTAGCTCAACTGTAGAACCTTGTCTTTCAGGTCTGGAGGCAGGGTGGATACAAAAAATTATAATTAAAAAAAAATACTTACATTTAATTTTTTTTATTTAATTTTTTCTTTTTAACAATAAACCTGTTTAAAATGAAATCTAAATTTAATACAAAATGTTAATGCCTACAATACTTATAATCTCTTAAAACATTTTAAATAAAAAATATACCCTGAATCCATAAGCCTCTATCAAAAACTTCGTGTTAAAGGCTCAAGGTTAAAAGCTGTTTTTCTATATAAAGAAAGAATCGGGGAAAAATATTTAACTTTTGAGGTCAGCTTTATGAATATGACACAACAGGTCATGTGCTGCATTAGGAGCTTGTTTTGTTTGTTGCGTGTTTAATTAAATTCCAGTTGCCATCTTAATGCAGCTTGACACAAATCATGAGCAAAAAGTTATCTAGTAAATAAGTAATCTTTCATTTTCCATTTTCTAACATACTAAAAACGTACAGTTTATCAGAATCTGAAAATATTAAGCTATATCTTTACTTCAGTAAATGTATATAGTTATTGTGTACCCTCCTAGGTAGCAAAAGGATGTACCAATCTAGTGTAAAGGCTCTATTTACTTGTAAAGCAACATGTTTGAGAATGAGAATGCAAACCAATGAGAATGCATCTTTCTTTAAAAAATAACTGAAGCCACACTGATGTTTTTATTAAGCAAAATTATGTTGGTGTAAAAAATGTGGTGTTGGACTATACAAGGAATCAAACTCAAATATGTTCATAAATAGTCATAAAATAAAAGGTAAGAGTGATTTTTTTTATTTTTTTTTTTGGTGGCAAAAGTTCCATGTTTCTGGGTGTGTTATGTATATTCATCACAAAACCAGAGAGGAAAAAAGGAGCTTTAATCTCAGGCTATGTCTACACTAGCACTTTTGTCAGTAAAACTTTTGTTGGTCATGGATGTGAAAAAATATCCCCCTGACCGACATACATTTCACCGACAGAAGTGCTGGTGTGGACAGCGCTATATCGGCAGGAGACACTTTTCTGCCGACATAGCCACCGCCGCTCACTGGGGGTAGTTTCTCCTGCTGGCATAGAGTGGCTACATGAGGTCTGTAGTGTAGACATAGCCTTTGTAAACAAGAAGTTACTTTGGCAACACCATAAGAAGTATATACATACACACAACAGCACAGGCTTATGGTTAGCCAAATGGGATACCCAAGGCTTATGTAGTGTAGAACATCTAGTTTCTCTGAAAAACTTTGGCCATGCTGCATTAATGAAAAATCATCTTCTTAGACGTAGGGATAATTACTAAGGAGAGATCAGTTGTTACATTGGAAATCTGTCAGATCCCATGCTACCCAGTGCAAATTCCAAGATACCCAAAATATGATGATTGAGAAATATAATTCAGCAATCCATATGGATAGATGTTTGGAGAAAGACTCCATTAGACCAAAATCCTGCCTTCTACTCCCACACAAGGATTGACCTTTTTTCCCTGCTGCTAGGAACATAGTAGAAAATTCAGTCTAATCACACAAATAGATAAGTGTCAGCAGACCATACACCACTGTTCTGTGCTCTAGAATAACTTGTTCATGAGACTATGAACCATGAGCACTATGCTCATACGTTCTTTTCTGAAAACATCAAATGACAAACCAGATAAAGGAATATATTGTATTAAATATAAGTGAGCGTGTTACACCTCTGGGGTGGAAAGCCTACAAAACAGAAATATAAAAAGTTTTATATGAAGACATAATAATCTTTACACACAGACATTGACATTTTGAAAGCACCAAAAAAAAATAAAAATGGAGACTAAATTATACAAAACTGAAAAAGAATACCAGAAAAATATATTGGACCCATGGAAACATTACAACTGGACTTAGTGTTTTTTAAGACCATTATAGCTATATTTTCATTAAACATGTCTTATGAACATACAATATTACCCAATATAAATGGTCATGCAATCTCAAGGGTAATGTAGGGATCTTACTTACAAAAGCAGCAGCCTTGCCCAAAGTATTTCAGAAGTATTGAGCTACTAAATCAGGATAGCAGAGTTGGACATCCACTTTGCACTCATTTCCCTCAGGTGTAAATGGCTACAAAAGGTGTAAAACATTGGAGAATCAGGCCCCTAGATTTTAACCAAGGAGGTTTTGTGATGAGCAGGAGACTATCAGGAACCTAAAAAGGTTATTTAATTTGATTAATTATAAAGCCTACCTATGGCTGCTAAGAGAGTATGAACAAAAAAGATGGTCCCTGCCCCAGAGAGCTTTCCAGCCTGAGTATAATATCCAACAGATGATACAATACAGAGGAGGAGTACAGGAAAACAATGAGATGGTATTGGTCAGCATGATAGGCAGTGGTCTCAGCACACCTGTTACCAAGTGTTTGTAGGCATCATGGCAAAGGAGAGTTTGAAGGAGGAATTTGAAGCTGGATAATGAGGTAACTTTGCAGATGTTTACAGGGAGCTTCTCCCAAGCATGGGCAGCAGTGGAGAAAGCACTAAGGTGCTTGTTTGAAAATTTAACAAGGGGGCAATGGAGGTTGTCATCATTGCTCAATTGGAGGTATGTATCTAGAAAGTGAATTGAGAGATGACAGGTTGGTTGGGGCTAGACCAGTGGAGGGCAACCTGCGGCCCGCAGGCTACACGCAGCCCGTCAGGGTGATCCGCTGGCGGGCCACGAGACAGTTTGTTTACATTGACCATCCGCAGGCACGGCTGCCCGCAGCTCCCAGTGGCCATGGTTTGCCGTTCCCGGCCAATGGGAGCTGCGGGAATTGGTGGCCAGCGGATTACCCTGATGGACTGCGCATGGGCTGCAGGTTGCCCACCACTGGACTAGACCATGAAGGGCCTTGAAGGTGAAGACAAGTAGCTTATGTTTGATGCAATAATGTGATAGCTGTGTATTTCTCAGCTGTGTGGACTCACCCAATGTATTAGGCTGGTACTGTGCCCACAAACAAAGTAGAGACAAGTTTAATTAGTGAACAAGTTTCATGGGAGCTGCAGAGTCACAGAACTTCATAGTATCTACCAGCTTAGGTCCTAAATATTTCTGTTTTCAGTCTCTTATTTGATTTAATCTCTTACTTGATATAGCGGGCCTTTTGTATCCACTCTTATTTGAGAAGAGTGATAGTCTTATTTAACTTACATTTTTTTTAAATGTATTTTTACATTAAGATTTCCTAGAACTTACTCTGGCATTTTTAAAATATATTTTTCTTCCAACAAAGACCTCTGTATTTGTTTATATTAAAAATTTCTCTTGGGGTCTGTCAGCTTCAGGGTCTGCATGGGGGGAGTTGATATAGATCTGTATTTATATACATTTTCCTTTTTTACAGCAAAACCATTCCTAAATCAAGAAGAATATCAAAGAACTGAGGACATAGTTAAAAAGTTTGAACATGGGATTGGAAAACTGTTGCAGCATAAGTTACTGGAAAGGGCTAAAGAGAAGAAGAACTGGGTATGTTTTGAATTATGATTTATTTAGGTTGTAAAATATTTCCTATGAGTTTCTCATACATCTTGATACATCTAGTTTTCGGAGTATAAGACATCAGTATTTTTGCAGAGAACAGTCAGAAAGTGAGCTAGTTAGGGCCTGATCTTGTGAAGTGCTGAGCTTTAGGCTCAACCCTGCCTTATTCTTGTTACATAACTTTATTACGTGAATAGGGTTATTTACAAGAATAATGTTTTCAGGGTCAGGCCAAACCTTTGCATATGAGACCTAGTACTAGTGTTTATTGATTGAGCAAAGACTACATATTTTAATAGCTAAACAAACTGGAAAAGGAGGAGGAATCTATGAAAATAGCGTGTTTTGTTGAACATTTTTATATTTATGAATTGTTAGAGGCCAGTTTTATTACTCGTTATGGCTGACTCAGTAAACAATCACATAAATAAGATTACAGCAAATAAGAACTTACATTTAACTCAGTTATCTTGAGGTATCATATTCTGCCATATTGCACAGGCTGAAGATGACTCAGTATTTGTATTATGATAGTGCTCAAAAGCCCAAATGTGCTAGACGCTGAAGAACACATCAGACAACACACAGTAACATTTTCAAAAGCAGCCAGGTGACTGAGGCTCCTAAGTCCCATTGACTTGCAATGATTCTTAAGACTTCTTTACACGGCCAGTTACTGCGTGACAAGTCATGGTGTGAATCTACAATGCACCACCTTTCCACACAGAAATAGCCTGTGTGGACACTTTCTAATGAAAGTCCTGGAGCATGTGACAAGCAGGAGCACTGTAGATTCACACCCTGGCTAGCCACATAGTAACTTGCTGTGTAGATGAGCCCTTAGGCCCCTAATTGTCACGTTTGAAAGAGGAATTTAGGCTCCTAAGTCATTTAGGAACTTTTGAAAATTTTACCCATGGTCTGTGCCCCAGAGAGCATACATTCTAGTCTTTCTTTTTGTGAAGAGCAGTAATACATGGCAATCTGACAGTCAGGTGGCCTTGCAAAAAAGAAAGAGAAAAAGGAACTACTAGTAAATTTCAAACACTCTTTGGAATTCATGAGACCGTCAACAATCCCAACATGTCTATACTTACATTATCTCAGAGCAGGTATTCTGAAGAATTTTCATAGTGTGGAACACTCTGAACAGAGAAATTATATTTTGGACCATTTCCCCCATCACTAATAATCAGATAGACCACCTCTCCTCCCGTTCATGATTCATAGATTAGAAAACCAGAAGGTACCTAGTCTGACCTCCTGTGTAACACAGGCCATAGAACTTCCCTGAATTAAATCCTGTTTGAACTAGATCATATCTTTTAGAAAAATATCAAGTCTTGATTTAAAAATGCCAGTGATGGAGAATCCATCCATACTTTTGGTAAGTTGTCCCAATTGTTAGTTACCCCCACTGCTAAAAATCTGTGTTGTATTTCCAGTCTGAATTGGTCTAGCTCAGTGGTTTTCAAACTTATTTGATCATTCCCCCCACCCACCTTCTGTGTGTCCGTAGTAGTTTACACCCTCCTCCCCCCCCGCCACACAAGTACATACAGTAGAACCTCAGAATTACAAATGCCTCAGGAATGGAGGTTGTTTGTAACTCTGTAATGTTCGTAACTCTGAACAAAACGTTATGGTTGTTTTTTCAAGTTTACAACTGAACTTGACTTAATATAGCTTTGAAACTTTACTGTGCAGAAGAAAAATGCTTTTAACCATTTTAATTTAAATGAAACAAGCACAGAAACAGTTTCCTTACCATGTCAAATCTTTTTTAAACTTTCCCTTTATCTATTTTTTTTACATTTAACACAGTACTGTACAGTATTTTTTTTTGTCTCTGCTGCCTGATTGCGTACTTCCGGTTCCAAATGAGGTGTGTGATTAACCAGTCAGTTTGTAAATCTGGTGTTCGTAACTCTGAGGTTCTATTGTATATTGATATATGCGGCTGCAGTGCTTCACTTAAATCAGTTTCAGCTTCTTTGTTTTTCACTTATTTTTTTTCTGTTGCATGAATGAGCCAATGATACATTTGTAATAAAAGCAAAACCAAAACTGCGATTGTGGTCCATGCGTACAATTAAGTGTGCACATCACGCTGTAGCAAACGGATTAATGTGCAGATGGCAACAACTTTGTATAATGCTATGCAAGTTTAACAGAAATCTGTCAGAATGCACAGTGCCATCTGAGGATCTCAGAGGTCTGTAGGAATCAGCTTTGTTAGTTATTCATTGCTGTGGGTAAAATGTGCGCAGTAAGTTTATTTTCCCCCCCTAAAGCTTCTCATGCCCCAGCAGAATACATTCTGCACCCCCCAGGGGGGCCCATCCTCCAGTTTGAGAACCTCTGGTCTAGCTTCATCTTTCGGCTACTCGATTAAACTTTCTCTGCTAGATTGAAGAGCCCATTATCAAATTTTGTTCCCCATGTAGCTACTTATAGATTGTTACCCCCTTAACCTTCTCTTTGTCGAGCTAAAGAGATTGCGCACCTTGAATCTTTTGACTATAGGGCATGCTTTCCAGTCCTTTAATCAATCTCGTGGCTCTTCTTGGAGCCCTCTTCGATTTATCAGCATCCTTCTTAAAGTGTGGACGCTAGAACTGGACACTGTATTCCAGTAGCTGTCATACCTGTGCCAAATACAGAGGTAATATATTCTCCCTACTCCTACTCAGTGTTCCCCTGTTTATTCATCCATTGCATTAGCCCTTTAGTATCACACTGGGAGCTCATTTTCAGCTGATTATCCACTGTGACCCACAAGTCTTTTTCAGAGTCACTGTTTCCCAGGATATAGTCCCCCATCCTGTAACTAAAGCTTATATTCTTTGTTCCTAGAGGTATACATTTACATTTGGCCTTATTAAAATGCATATTGTTTACTCATGCCCAGCTTACCAGGCGATCGAGATTGCTCTGTATTAGTGACCTGCCCTCTGCATTATTTACCATATCCCCTGCAAACTGTTTTCTTCCTGGTCATTGATAAAAAAGTTAAATAGTGTAGAGCAGTGGTCCCCAAACTTTTTAAATCGTGCCCCCCTTGCTGATAATGTAATTTGCCCGTGACCCCCAGGAGCCGCGGTTGGGGACTGAAGCTGCGGTCGGGGGCCGGAGGCCCAGGCCATGGCCATGGCCATGGATGGTGCTGCAGCTGGGGCAGGGCCAGGGGCCAAGGCCACGGCTGGGCCGGGGCCAGGGTTGGGGGCCGAGGCCATGCCCGGGCTGGGGGCCAGGGCCAGGAGCAGAGCTGGGGGCAGAGCAGGGCTGGGTGGCTCTCCCTCCCCGCACCCTGTAGGGACTGGCCTAGGTCCCGCCACGCCTCCACTGAACAGTCCTCCGTGCCCCCGTATGGGGTGCACCTCATTGTTTGGGGACCACTGGTGTAGAGCCAAGAACTGATCCCTGAGGGACCCCACTAGAAACACACTTGCTCAGTGATTATTGCCCATTCACAATTGTATATTAAGAGCTAGATAGAAAAGGTGGGTTAGGTAATATGTCTTTTATTGGATCAATGTCTGTTGGTGAGAGAGACAAGCTTTCAATCTTACACAAAGCTCGTCTTCAGATTTTCTTGAGACCTGTCAGTTAGCCAGGTTTTAATCCATATAATTTGTGCCATGTTAATTTTGTATTGTTCTAGTTTTTTAAATCAAAATATTGTGCAGTACCAAATCAGATATCTTACAGAAGTCTATTACATTAACACTTAGCTTTGTCAGCTAAATTTGTAATCTCATCAGAAAATAATCTCTGGCACGTGCAGCAGTCAACAGCTACAACAACTGGTTACAAAGAAAATTAATATTAAGAAAGTAATTAACATAGCACCTGGAAATGTAATGTAGCTGTCTCAGTACTATCAGTAAGTGCTTCGTGGATCACTGGTCTGCCTTTCACAGTTCAGGAACTATTTCAGAGTATTAAAAAGTAACAAAAAATTAGATAGGTACAATAGAACAATCAAGTGATTATTATTGAGCTATGCCTAAAATATATTGTGATGCTAATCTCTGTTCCTTTTCAGCTGGAAGAATGGTGGCTGAATGTGGCTTATCTTGATGCTCGCATACCAACACAAATATATTATAACTTTGGAGGCGCAGGCCCTTATCTTGAACACTTCTGGCCACCAAAAGAAGGAACTCAAGTAGAAAGAGGATGCATAGCTATATGGCATACCTTGAAATACTGGGAATTAATAAGAACGTAAGACATTTTAAAAAAATATAATTGCTTCTAAATATCAGTGTACTGTGCATGCTTACAGTCATGAACAATATGGGACAAGTTCTTCCTTGATGTAACTCCACTGTACTCAGGGATGAATTTTGCCATATTTTATTTGTTGATGTATTTTTCACCTCATGCTTAAAAGTTAATCGGAACCTATGCTTTTGTATATTCTGTTTACTGCAGGGAAAAATTGGTTGTGCATAGACATGGAAATATGCCTCTGGACATGAACCAATTCCGAATGCTGTTCTGCACTTGCAAGATTCCAGGAATTACTAGAGATTCTTTAGGCAACTATTTTAGAACTGGTAAACATATGCAACTTTCGTAGGGTAACAGACAACTGATTTTATGTTACAGGACTAAAGTGTGGCCATGTTAACCATGAAACAAACACTATATTTTTGTCTGTTTTAAAAACCTGCTGTAGCTGAAGAGCATTTTGATTAGCTATACATTGGTGTTATAGGGTAGCTAGTCTATGCACTCTGTACATCCCACAGCTGAGGTGATGCCTCTGTTGCACCTTCTAAACTGGTATTTATCTTTATAATTGGGTTGGATACAGACGAAGATAAAGGAATCAGGCCAGATACAAATAAAGGGTTAGAGCATCAGGAATGAACTAACTTACTTTAGCCCTCATGCCTCTTTTCATACAGTATTTAGTGCTTCCTTCTTGCTGTTGAATGAAAGGGGTTATTTCAAATTATTTGTTTGCAGCATAGTCACACTTACATATGCCCGTAGTAAATATGCGTGCTGTGTATTGTAAAATTACAATATGGAGTTGTAATTCCCTCCCTATCCCTGTCTCCATAGTCCCCTTTTCAGGGACATACTCCCCATATGTTCTGATATGTTTCCCCCTCCTCCCAATTCTCAGCTTCCCATCCAGCTCTCACTTCTGTCTTGTCAGAAGTCCACCTGCCCCAGTGGCCCCTGTAATCCATCCTGCTAAACTCCTACTGCTTTTGTGGAACCTACAAGCATAAGAGCCAAGGGAAGACTGGGGCGGGAGGTGGCACCTAATGAGCCTTGTAAATATTGGGGATTCCCTGACACATCTCATAAGGCTCAGCAAGATGTTGATGCACTTACCTCAGTATACTCCTGTATATCTCCCAAGGTTCTCAGAGGTGGAGCCTCCCCCCTCCTATAGACCTTAGGAGGTGTGGATTAGTGAGGTGCCTCTCCTCCAGAGCTCAGGAAGTCAAGAGGAAGTGGGAAGCCTTCCCTGTTCTCCTTCCCTCCCCGATCCCTTGTTAGGACTGTAATAAACTTTTGAGTATGGGAATTTCTTTAATTTTTAAAGAAAATTTAAGGTTGCAGGCACATAACAATGATTTGAGGGTGCATGACCTTTCAAGAACATTGGTTTAAAAATAAAACATAGAAGAAAATCCAAACAGTAGAAACTCAGGGAATGCAGAATTATGGTTGCATTTCTTAAAGCACTCAAAGAACCTCAGTTGTGTCCCTGTGAAGATGAAAGCCTATTATCACCCTTCTTGGCGTGTAGTATATTTCAGATGTTCATGACAGCACCTTGTTTTTGTAAGTTTTCATACATGTGTTAATTTGTTACCCCACTAGTTTTTGCTCTTTTCATGTAAGTGCTGTAATTTCATGATCTCTGTAGATGACATTTACATGTGGAGACATTCTAAAGGGGGAATGATTTCCTTAATTTTGCTATTTATCTAAATCAGGAACTTATAAATTTTGTTGTGTACATTACAATATGATCATGAAGAAAGACGTAAAGCAACAAAATTACTATATGAATAAGATTAAGGCATTTTTATGGGCATTTGTTAAATGGAGCTCTATGGATATAGTATACATTTCTCATTTTTTCAAGGCAGAGCTATGGGGCAGAGTTAAGGTTGTGTAGAGGCCTAGTTTGAGAAGTGCAACGTTAGCTCTGTGTTCCTTGCATTCCTAACTTCTTTTTGGTCTTAACATTCTTGAACTTGGTCAAACCTTAACTTTATGGTAATAAATTTTTGTGTGTGCCATAACTAATAAGATTGTATAGGCAATTATGGCCAAGACTTCCAGTGGTGAGTGCAACAACTGCATCTCTCCATAATGTTAAACATTCATGTATCAGTGCACAAATGCTCAGATTTGCATATGCAAATTGGGTACTAGCTGATCCATTTGTGCATTAACTCCTGATTTGCATAGACAAAATTTTTTAGAATGTGTTGTCAAGTGTTTTTGCTTATCTTTGAAGCCACTTTCTATGCCAACCTTCTGAAACTTCACCCAGTGTCATCTTTTCTTTCATCAGTATGTGGGTGATTTTCCATGTAGCATTTCTGCTTCCTGATGTAAGAATAGCCTCCCCACTTACAAATTTGTTAAAGTTATGAACATGGCAGTAAACATTGGTGGGTGGTTAATAATAATCAAGGTTATATGCATCTATGAATTCTGTCAGTTAATCTTGCAAATGCAGCCTTTGAGACTTATTTCCAAACTGCAGAAAAAAAACCCATAGAATTGCTCTCTGAAAGAAGATGACGAGTTTGGTCTTGGTTGCTGTTTTTAAATGTACAAAGTCTTAAATGTTAAAGGCCAAAATAATGTGCTGTATTTGTACATGTGCATTTTTGTACCTGGTCACTTAAGTGTGTCTATAACTTCTCTCTCTCCCCCCCACCCCCATTCACATTATAACTTTATCCAAAAAGTGTTGTGTTCTCATGTTTGTTTTATCTTCCTTTCAGCGAGTGAAGGTGAATGCCCATCCCACTTAATAGTCCTGTGTCGAGGTCGAGTGTTTGCTTTCGATGCTGTACATGAAGGTCATATACTGAACCCTCCAGAGATTTTCAGGTTTTTAAATTACTTCATATTAATTGAGCTGCACAGTGAAATACATTGGGCCTTGTTTGCAAAAGAACAGTACTCCCTGAAAGTCCAGACGGTACAAAATTGGAATGCTTAACATGGCAGGATGCTGGTCTCCCATTGTGTTACTTGTAAACTGTAGTAGGTGCCTGTTTTTCAGATAAAAATGTGATTTTTCAGGCCAAGCAAATCCCTTTAAACATTTTCTGTTGAAGTTTGGAGGGATTGGAATTTTCCCTCCATTATAGTATTTTGATAGTCTGTGTGACTAGGTAACTTTAGCTGAACAGCTTATACATTTAAAGTGAAGGAGAGCTTGTAATAGGCATGAAACATGAACCTGCACTCAGCACTGCAAAATATGGCAAGGTGCCTGGACCAACAAGCAAATGTAGGATGCTAAAAGTATACCATGAAGGTGTTTGGGTAGCAAATATCAATTACGTGTTGGGGTTCATGGCATGAAACTGTATCAGGATTATCTGATATATCTTTTTTTGAGAATCAATCCATGTAGCAATGAAATATTCATCATAATCATTAACAAAAAGCCAACCGAACAAAACCCACCACCACACTTTCCCTTTGCTCCCTCTTGACCACATTTTAAACATAATCAAAGCTGTGCATGTGAAGTCACGTTTTGACAGTGATATATTGGCCATATTTCCTGCTGCTGAGCTCCACAGAGGCAGGATTGAGCCATAACATGTGTTGTCTGGTAACATGTTTAAGGGCCTTTTCTGCCAGCTGGGGATTACTGGAACACAGTGGTCCTCCAGCCACATATCTCACCCCTACACCAGGGCCTGGAAAGACTGATCTGCCGTTTGGACTTTTGTGCCACTAAGGGAGTGCAAAGGAGCTGTATTAGTGGGAAGAGGGGTGGAGAGAGACAGAGAGAATATGGCCCTCTATATTGTAGACCTCGGTGTTAGAGCACACTGCTAGGTGTTTGTTGTCACAACAGATGCTCTCTCTCCAAAGAGCTGCCATATGTATACTTCCTCTTAGCACATGAAATTTCTGAATTTCCTCAATAATTATTATTGATTACCACTAATATAATCATTACACACTTCCCAGAAGTGTTTTGAGTAATCTGAAAAATAGGTGAAGATGCTACACATGCTGGTGTAGATTTAGAGTAACTCCTCTCAAATCAATGCAAGCCATTCCTGGTCCTTATCCAAGTCATTACTTGCCAAATTTAAAATTCTGTTTTTAGGAACAAAGTATAGAGACCATATTTACAGGATGAGGGACTCTGTGACTATGAAAAAACTTGGGGGTCACAGTGGATAATCAGTTGAATATGAGCTGCCAGTGTGATGCTGTTGCCAAAAGGGTTAATATGATCCTTGGATGTACAAACGGAAATGCTGAATAGGGAGATTATATTACCTCTGTATTTGGCATTGGTCCGACTGCTGCTGGAATACTGTGTCCAGTTCTGGAGTCCACAGTTCAAAAAGGATGTTGATGATAAATTGGAGAGGGTTCAGTAAAGAGACAAGACTGATTAAAAGATTGGAAAACGTGCCTTACATGGGTAGATTCCAAGAGGTCGATCTATTTAGTTTAACAAAGAGAAGGTTGAAGGGGGACTTGATCACAGACTATAAGTACATACATGTAGAACAAACAATTGATAATGGCCTCTTCAGTCTAGGGACAAATGGCTGCAAGCTAAAGCTAGACAAAGTCAGACTTGAAATAAGGCACAAGTTTTTAGTAGTGAGGGTAATTAGCTATTGGAACAACTTACTGAGAGTTGTGGTGGATCAGGCAAACACCAAAGAAAGGAACAAATAGAAATCAAACAAGTTTCTAACAAGAAATGCCAGACACAAATTAATTCATGATGCACAAAAACCTGCTGCTACCTACGGGTATTGCAGTTCTGCTTTACAGGTAACCTGATCTCGAGAGTGGTGTATCTGGTTCACCTCGCTTGCTATATATGAATACATCTGTATGAATGTTGTTTAAATTCTGATTAGTACTAGTATTTAATAGGTGGAAGTGCCAAATAACTGCATATGAATTCTTAAAAATTCAGAGAGAGGTTTTTTAAAAGGGGTAACAAGGTAGACAGAGAACACCAAGTACAGTATGTGCAGAGTCACGTTTACAGGTAAAACTGTCAGAGTACAAAGCTTTGAATTAAGTTTTTTGAAGTGCTGGTGCAAGCAAAGGTTAAGAAGAGAAACATTGTTACATTGTTTAAGATTTGGTGCATAATACAATCTCAGCTGGGTGGGATGGAGTATGATTCCCTCCTATGATTCTCAGGCCTTGTGTGGATTGGAGATTTGCCCTTATTTCAGCCATTGGTAGCTAGTCACGGATATAACTGTACCTGTGCAAACTCCTAGTGTGGATATGGAAAGTGTGACTTGCACCATTAGAGGTGTCCCATGTTTGAAACTGAGTTAAGTGTCACTGGTGCAAGTTGTGGTTTTCTTTGTCTAAACCAAGGGTAGGCAACCTATGGCACGCGTGCCGAAGGTGGCATGTGAGCTGATTTTCAGTGGCACTCAGACTGCCCGCGTCCTGGCCACCGGTCCGGGGGGCTCTGTATTTTAATTTAATTTTAAATGAAGCTTCTTAAACATTTTAAAAATCTTATTTACTTTACATACAACAAAAGTTTAGTTATATATTATAGACTTATAGAAAGAGACCTTCTAAAAACATTAAAATATATTACTGGCACGCAAAACCTTAAATTAGAGTGAATAAATGAAGACTCGGCATACCACTTCTGAAAGTTTGCCGACCACTGGTCTAAACTATGGGTTTGCATTGGTGCAGCAGTCCCCAGAGGCTGAAATCAGGGCAAATCCCCAGTGCAGACACGGATTAAAAAGGTCATGTGTCCTGAGCAGAGTTGATACACTTCTTGAAAGTTCACTTAATCTGATGATTAGATATGGAATAAGAAATATTAACCAGACTACTGGCCTACTAAAGTGAACAATTTTAATCCAGTCTCTGTCTTCATTCTATTTTACTAATTTTAAAAATCTTCTTAAAGGCAACTTGCTTACATCCAAAAGAGGTGCCATAATGAACCTGATGGACCAGGGCTGGCGGCTTTAACAAGTGGGGAGAGAACCCAATGGGCAGAGGTTGGAAAATTTCAGTGGTCTTTCAGAAAAATGTTGATTGACTGGATTTGCAACATTTCAATTATTTAACCACTTTTTCATTGTCTTCTAGACACGTGAATATTTAACTAATCTCGATCCAAAGAATTTATGTCTACTGGAAAAAATTCAGAGCAGTTTGTTTGTGATCTCCCTGGATGATTCCAGTCCCCATGGAACCCCTGAGGATTATACTCCGGTAGTTACAGATTTCAAAATAATTTTACTCTTTTTAACCAACTTTTGTCTCTCATTGTGTATGTGATTTGTTTGTATAAAATACTCTGGAAAAGCAGCTTAACCATCTGCCTGAAGATTCCCTTAGCAATCTAACAGGTCTTACACCATTGTGTCCTGGCCCCTCTAGCATAGGAAAATGGGCATGGCCATGATTCATTGCCTCCTGTTGATGGCCAGGACTGGACCAATGCCTGCCACATCTAGGATCTTGGAGGCGTAAATGTGGTGTAAATTTATCCTCACTCCTCTGCACCTCCCTGAATTTCACAGGCCACAGAAGCCCTGACCACCAGGATCTGGCCTTTTATTTTTAAACACCAAACACCAGGCTTGTACAGATGGTTTTTCTTCAGATGGATATATTTGTTCCATTTTTGGCATGTCTGCTGTCATGCAGAGAGCCTTCTTAGTCATGGCTCATCTAATTAGGGCAGGGACTTTGTCTTGTCCAGTGCAGTAAGTCATAGCTGCTTTCGAGTGCGGAGGTTGGTACTCATTAAAAAAGTATCCAAATACTTCCAGTGTAATGTGACAGGACCCTGGCGCACATTTGGATATTTCTAAACCCCATGATATTAATTCTTAATTTAGATCACCAAGTTGGCTCTAACAGGAGATCCAACCACACGCTGGGGAGACAAATCCTACAACTGCATACTATTTTCCAATGGGACATTTGGTTCAAACTGTGATGTAAGTAAAATACGATTCCCTTTTTCCTAGCATATTTACAGTGGGCTCCTTTGTCAGTTTTTCCCCTTCCACAATGGAATATTTTTTTTTACAGGTTTAAATTTGTTTTTCTTTTAGTGCATTTTCACGTATAGGGCACCTTATCTGGCAAACATCCCAGGACAGGTGCTGTACATTTCTAAAGGGGAGATTATGCAGTGCATGTGTTGACTAAAAAGATTTAGAAGTCTAAATTTTACTTTCAGAAATATTTTAATGAGGGAGTTTCCCGAATTTGATCAATAGGGAGTTCAAAGAGAAGGGGAATATCATGCAAAAAAAATTGTAAGTTAGAAGCTTTATTATTTGCTTGTATCACAGTAGTGCCCAAAACATGCTAAGCACTGCTCTCTCACATAGGAAGACATTGTTTCTACCCAGATCTGTGCCTCATCCTGGTGCCATATTTTGCCTGTCTACCTGGCTGCAGAGCTAACAAGAGAGTAGATAAATACTGTATGGGGCTCTATCTGTACAGGTAGAAGGGCTAGAAGTGTAATCTCCTAATGAATTCTACACAACACAGGAAAACCCTCAGCATAATTAAGAAGGAATGGGGGTGGAAATAAGGAGGCTTGATCAACTTTTAGCTATGCAACCATCGTATATTGTCTCGTGTGTTCTAGCATTCTCCTTGTGATGCCATGGCTTTGGTAGTCCTGTGCTCTTATATTGATCAGAAGATTATTGAAAGTGAGGGAAGGTGGAAGGTATGTATCCATTAAGTTTCCATCCTTATTAATTAGCATTTCCTCTCTTACGGATATTGATTCCTCTTTTATTTAAAAAACAAAACAGGGATCGGATAAAGTGCGGGACATCCCCTGGCCAGAAGAACTTGTTTTCACGTTGAACCAGAATGTGCTAAATGACATTGAACGTGCTAAAGAACGGTATTCTCAGCAGGTGAAGTTTCTCTATCTCTTTCTTAGTGATCACTGAGGCTTTCATTTTTTCTAAATGTTAGTAGCTGGCCTCGCTCCAGGCCAGAGAACAACGGCCATTGGGACAGATTCAATCCTGAGATAGCTCCACTGAAGCCAGGGGAGTTACACCGGGGTAAACCTGATCCATTGTTTTGTGAGGTGAATGCACAGTTCATTATATTTGAACTGAAGCAGGTTGTGATTAGAGCAGTTGCTGAATTCTCCTATGGTAACAAATTCTTTATTTGTCAGGTATCTGACTTGCAGCTAGTGAATTATGCCTTTACATCCTTTGGCAAAGCACTGACCAAGAAGAAGGGACTTCATCCTGATACATTTGTTCAGCTTGGCCTCCAGCTGGCCTATTATAAACTTCATGGACAGTAAGAAAAGTTTATTACCCAGGCTAGCAATTAAATGTATAGTTGAACAAACTGACAAATCTGGGCAAATACAAAGGGCTTTGCATTCCATTTTATATTTTGCTGTAGTCATAGAAGAATGAAGAAATATGTCATAATGTTTTATTTAGTTATACAGGACCTGATCCTCTGCCACTGAAGTCAGCAGGACTTCTGCCATTGACTTCAAAAGGTGCAGGAGCAAGTCCTTTATGTCACAGTGTGGTAGGTGCTATACTACAGGTACTGTAAGATGAAAGCCAGCCAGCCAGCCAGAACTTTATTAACATTCCATAAAACATACACATGGGCAGTTCTGGTTAAATGATAAGGCAAGGACTTGGCCCACAAGGATCTATATTACCTCACTAACAGAGAGAGAGAGTGTGGGTGAAGTAATATCTTTTATTGGACCAACTTCTACTGGTGAGAGAGACAAGTTTTTTAACCCACATAGTTTTTTAACTCACATAACTCTTCTTCAGGTCTGTGTAAGCTCAAAAGCTTGTCTCTCTCACCAACAGAGAAGTTAGTCCAGTAAAAGATATTACCTCACCCACCCTGTCTCTCTAATATCCTGTGACCAACACAGCATACCTCACTAATTGCTCATTCCTATATGAGGGGATTTGGCCCAGGTGCAGATGAAAGTCTCATCTGTAGTCTATAATTAAACATTATTCTGTGGTGATAAATCTTTCTTCCAAAATCCCAACCCTGTAAAAAGCCTTAGCAGACTCACTGTTGTCATCCTGTCCCCATCACCAACAAAGGCTACCTGTAAAAGTTATAACAGCATAACAAAAAGATAGTGTACAACCAAGTTCCTGTCCTTGCACACTGGGCAGGTGGCCGAGGAAGGTTTTATTTTGTACTCCCAGCCGAAAGTTATTGGAGACTCTCTCTTTGTTGGTGATTATGTCCCTCCTTTACCCGTGCCTTTACTACCATCTGTTAGTATTTAAAATAGTTTAAATATGAGTCATCACAGAGCTGGCAAATAGTTGCCTGAGGGTGTCATCTGCAAAAAGGCCACATTCCTTGCACAGGTCATTGAACACTGGGTTATATTAATTGCCCAACAAAAACAATCTGGGTAAGGACCCTTCTTAAACTTGTTTGTAGATGCCCCTTGTTACTAGTGGATTTCCCCAATCTGTGGGTCTTGTGTGGGGCAGATGCCTTCTCACCTACATAAGGGGGTATGGAAGCCTTAGCATTTGCAAAAAGCAGCTCATGAAACAGTCCAGATTTTTTTATGACTTTATAATGGCATCTGAATTTTCTTAGTTCTAACTTGCCTCTTGAAAACTTTCTTATCGTTGAGAAATCTGTATTACATTTCAGACACTTAAAAGAAAATGAGTGGCTTACTCTTGCTTGTAATTGAGTGTAATGGGATAGAATATCTTTTATATGACATTTTTCCTTTAGAGAGGAGAAAAGATTTATCTTTGTAGTGAGACACTGTGTCCTAATTTTCCTTCTTAGCCCAGGCTGCTGTTATGAAACTGCTATGACCAGACGTTTCTACCATGGACGCACTGAGACTATGAGACCATGTACGGTGGAAGCAGTGGAGTGGTGCAAATCCATGCTGGATCCATCTTGCAGTGTAAGTACTGAAAATCTGCTTTAGCTGTAATGTATTTAAAAGACCTGCCATCTGATCTACTTTAGATAAGAGAATATGCCATTAATTGTGTCAGTAACTGGAGAAGAAGTCATTTTCAGCTAGTTAATTCAAGTGGGTATGTCACCACCAGGGCTGGCTCTCAGAATTTTGCTGACCTCTCTTCTGTTTCCCCCGCCTCCCCTCCCCAAGCTTCAAAAGGTTTAGCTTACCAGCAGAACCTGCTTCTCTCTCTCCCCAGGCGCTGGCTGCTGCTGAAAGTTTCTTCCTCTGCTTCTCCCTCTGCACCTGTCTGGGAGCCTGAGGAGATGAAAGGAAAGGGAAAGGATCTTGCAAGATATGTTTACATATCTTCTTAGAGAAAATCCAAAGCTTCTTCATGTTCTTCATCTTGGATACTGGGCTTACACAGCACTGTGCCACCAAACCACATCTGTTTGATGCTTTGCTTTACTATCCTTATTTCTTCTCTCCTCTTCACTTCATTGGCTTCTTATTTATTTGTGCTGCTGCTTTAAAAAACTGACGTTTAATACCATCACTCAAATCTGACTTCCTCTTGTTTTCTTATCTTCCTCCCTGCTTTTCCGTTTGCTGTCTTCATTTATCTTCTTACAGTCAGACTCATACAGCCAATTAATATTAAACTTTGCTGTTTCTAGCACTGATCCCTTGGGATCTCTCTTCCTCTCCATTTTTCTGATTCCCTTCATCATTTTAAGTTTCATCCCAACTGCTCTCTCTTCAGTTTCTTAATGCTGTTGCTTCTGATGAACTTCAAGCACATGCTTATCTGCTTTGCTGAATAGGATGCACTTGAATAGATGCTTAAAAGTTAAGCATGTGCTTAAGAGCTTTGCAAAAACAGAGCCTTACTATCTCATCACTTCTTTTTCTTTCCTTAGAATCATAGAATATCAGGGTTGGAAGGGACCTCAGGAGGTCATCAGTCCAACCCCCTGCTCAAAGCAGGACCAATCCCCAACTAAATCATCCCAGTCAGGGCTTTGTCAAGCCTGACCTTAAAAACCTCTAAGGAAGGAGATTCCACCACCTCCCTAGGTAACCCATTCCAGTGCTTCACCACGCTCCTAGTGAAAAAGTTTTTTCTAATATCCAACCTAAACCTCCCCCACTGCAACTTGAGACCATTACTCCTTGTTCTGTCATCTGCTACCACTGAGAACAGTCTCGATCCATCCTCTTTGGAATCCCCTTTCAGATAGTTGAAAGCAGCTATCAAATCCCCCCTCATTCTTCTTGTAAGCGTAATAGTTTGTTGTTGCTAAGAACCCATCAGTTATTGACTGTTTCAGTTCGTGTCCTTCTGTTACCATTCTGTTACCATTATACCATGACCATTTTTGATCAAAGGGGCTTCATAAATAAATAAATGGAATGTAGTGTCAGAGCAGAGACAGATCTTGGGCTTAGTGTTTGGAGCAGTTTGCCCATGCCATCTCTAACCTATATTTGTGCTTACATTGCCAGGAGAATAGACTAACTAGTAGGACTTATCTCTCTCTAAAATCTATGGTTAAACATAATCACAAAACTCTTATACTTTTAAAACCATGATGGTGGGCAACAACACTAATTGGCAAATAAACCTATAGCTAGCTAGAGGAAGGAGAGAGCATGATCAATGAAAAATTCCTTCCTGACCCTGAGAGAGACTGGCTGGCTTAACTCTACCCTTACACTTATTATCCAACCCATGAGAGAGTGCAAGAGGAAAGAAAAAATGGGGATGAAAAATAACACGTACTTACCAACTGAATAACAGAAAGCTGCTGCAGCAGCCATTTGCAAACTAACCCTGTCAGGACTACAGCTGTTTGCCTCTGCCATTTTTAAAGGGCCAGCTTCAGAAAATGCATGCTGGGGGAAAAGTTCTTACAAATGGGCAATTCTGCATTGGGGAGAGCAAGTAAAGACCAGAGAATTGAAGTTGGGGTACTTATCACTACAGTCAAACAGCATTTACAGTGTTTTTGCAGTTGCTCACCCCATCGCATTGTCAAAAGCTTTCAGAAAGTCCTGGTATACTGACCCTAATTTTTCTCATCTGTCTAAACAAACAGTTGTTAGAAAAGTAATTAGATTATTCTGAAGTTATTCTCCTCTCACAAATCCGTGCTGTCTCACTTCTGAACTGTACTTTTCCAAATGCATTTTTAAAGTGTAATTTCTAGCTTTTCTTTATATAGTTGTTAAATGTACGGCTCTGTCATTTTCAGCCTCTTTCCTAGAACCCTCTCTTACATTTGAGCTATACATGAACTGTTTTGCAGTCACATGGCACCTGTCTTTTATGAAAAGACTTTCTAAAAGTAACGGAACAGTTCCAGCTCCTTGACTTACCCCTAATTTCATATCATCCACAAAAGTAGCCCCCTCATTTTACATGATGGCTAAATAGCTGTTTCCATTGTTTAAATAAACTTATTTTTTCCCAGTCTTTCCTCATTAATACTCACAAGTACATCAGTCAGCAGATTTAAAATAAACAAAAGGAAGTACTACTTCACACAATGCACAGTCAACCTGTGAAACTAGATAAGTTCCTGGAGGATAGGCCCATCAATGGCTATTAGCCAGGATGGGCAGGGATGGCAACCCCATGCTCTGAATGTTCCTAGACTCTGTTTGCAAGGAGCTGGAAGTGGACGACAGAGGATGGATCACTTGATTGCATGTTCTTTTCATTCCGTCTGAAGCACCTGGCATTGGCCACTGTCAGAAGACAGGATACTGGGCTAGATGGACCATTGGTCTGACCCAGTATGGCCATTCTTATGGATGCATTGCCAATATTCTGCTGATGCAAATAAGTCATTATTTTTCAATAACCAAGTTATCCTTGCTTTGCTATCATGTTAATAGGCCCATTGTTCTCTTATTTTTCTGTCCTCTGATATAATTTGATAGTATACTTTTTAAAATCTCTAGCTATTTGTTCTTACTCCTCTGTTCTTCTTTCAGTACATTCCTTCTACTAATGCTGTTGTCTTTTGCCCCCTGTATTTTATTATATTTCTGTATTTACTCATCGTTAACTACAACAGCTTAGGCCTGGAACCTGCAATCTGATCCTCCATTGAAGTTAATAGAGCTTTGCCCAGGCAGATCAAGTTGGGATCTAGCAGTGAGCCAGTCTATCTGAGAATCTTTAATAACGTAATAAAGCTAAGAGCTTCCCTAGTGTTCATCCATTTAAAAGCTCAATCTGCTTCCCTTTTAATCTGTTGCACTCAGCTTTATAGCAGCTCTTTTCAGTGTCTCACTGACCTGGACAGCAGCACCTCTGGGCTAGATTCACTGCAATGCTCCAAACTCCAAATTAGGCGCCCAGGCTCCCTCTACAGTGTGTGGGGAGAGCTAGGTGCCTAAAAAGGTGATTCACAGATGCTATGCTAGCATGCTGAGCTGAGCACTGCATAAGCAAGCCAGTAGGAAATGCTGAGGAGAGGGCTGGGGCCTATACATCGCTCCTCAAAGGGAGTTGGGTGCCAGTCTGTGCTTGGGATTCACAGACATGAACCCTCTCCTGGAGTTAGGCACATAGGCTAGGTCAGCCCCTTCTGAAGAACAGAGGTGGTGCCCCTCTTCCCCCATGCCCAGTGGTTAAAGCATTCACCAGGATGTGGATTTGGATCGTGGGTTTGGGTCCCTGCTGTGCCTGACTTGAACCCAGTTTTCCCATCTCCTAGGTGAGTGCTCCTAGCACTGGGCTATGGCTCTCTCCTGTTGAAGCTATTCCACTTTGTATGAAAGACCTAAATATTCAGTGGAGCAGGGACTGGAACGTGAAACCACCAGGCTGTAGAATCATTCTCTGTCTCTCAGGCCCAATGATAGTGGAACAGCTTCAACAGCAGAAATTGGGAGAGACCACCCCAGACTACCCCATTGCTCAGTGGTTAGAGCACTCATGTGGGAGAACTGGGTTCAAGTCCCTGCTCTGAATCAGGCAGAGTTGGGATTTGAACCCAGGTTTCCCATGTGCTGGATGAGTACTCTAACTATGGGGTATTGGGGGGGGGCACCATCATTGTCATTTTGTGCGGGGACGGCTACAGTAGTTGTGCTATAAGGTGGTCTCTGAGCCTAGGGAATATAAGCAAGGAAATGCATAGTCAGGGCTATACAGAGGTTTTGGGGGCCCGAGGCAAAATCTGAAACTGAGACTTCCCCACCCTTCCAAAAAAAATTACCACTGCGAGTGATGGTTGTGAGGGGTTTGGAGACCAAGCACTCCCCCACAGTGGCAACTTGGCTCCTGTCCCACGGGGTTGGAGTCGGCACTGCAACCTGGCACATGGGGTCACAGCACTGCTCAGGTTTGGCCAGGCTGCCCCTCCGTCTAAGGACTTTACTGATGGAAACTTAGGTGCTTATAGGATTCGGCTGCAGCTGAACAGTGGTTTTGTGAAGGCCAGTGGTAGCCATATATTGGACTTAGCTGCCTAACTGACACTTTGGTGCTTAAGCCCTCCTTGTGCATCTAATTGCTACGTGTGTTTAATTTAAGAGCAATGAAGTGAGACGCTTCGCTATTTCCGTATGGCTTTCTCTTTTCACTTTTGTGATTTCCACATGCAGTTCCGTGTCTGTGAAATGCAGTCATGTGCGCTACTGTCGGATGTATTTCTAAGTTGGTGCTAGTGTAGGAAAGCCATTGTATTTAATCTCTTTAGTTTAAAGTGACCATTTTCAATTCCTTCAGTTTCTGTCATTAGTGGGGGCGGGGAAGAGAAAGGGCTTAAGGTTTAGAAAACTGTTCTGCACCTAGGAAACAGATTATCAAAGAGCCCCTGTGCAAAACACAGGGTTCAGGGAAAAAAATAAATCACAGGAATTTGAAAAAATGAGAGAGACATAAGGCACAAATGTAGCTTTTCCATGCTCCTAAATTTTCGTCTCTTCTTAAGCTCTAAAGCTTGTGGAAGGAAGGAACTTGCTTATCTGTGTCTCTTGTAATATTCAACTGGGTTGGTTTTGTTTTTCTTATTTAACACAGTCTCATAAACGGCAGCAACAGATGCTAAAGGCATTTGCAAAGCACAACAAGATGATGAAAGAGTGCGAGAATGGAAAAGGTATTTTCTTTTTAATGACTAATTTTCTCTTGTGCCTGAAAAAGGAGTTTTACTTTGTGCTAATATGATTTCTCTGGCTCCTTACTAGGTCAGTCTGAGTAATCTAAGACCACCCAGGGGAACAGAAATATTATAAATTTCCGCTGGGAGCCCCTGCCTTTTTATACCCCATGGCATTTCCTTCTAGCTTATGTGTTGCCTCCCTTCTTCCTGCAGGGGGGAGGGTGCACGGGGGTGGTGGTGGGGTGAGGGCGGAAGAGAGTGGGAGCGAGGGTCCTAATCATGGACGTTTAAGTAATTCCAGTCCCCTGCGGCTAGATCCACAAAGGGACTTAAGCATCTAACTGCCATGTAGGTGCCTAAGTCTAAGATTTAGATCCTCAAAACCCAGCTCAGCTGCTGCCTAACCCTGTAAGTGCCTAAGTTCTGCAGTAAACTCTTCTGGGTGCCTAAAAATCCACTGCTGGGCATGCACACACTGCCTAAATCCTGATGCCATCAGCCTGCTCAGCACCTAAGCCCCGGCAGAATGCTCAAACTAGCTGTGCCCCCGGCCTAGCTCATGGCCTGATCTGGTTGGCATGCTCAGAGGCCACCTTAGAACATGCCTACCATCTCAAGCCCCACAGAACATACAGAAGAGGAGGAGCTGATGGTGCTGGCCTGAGGCTAGGCACCTAACTTACTTTAAGGGGCAGGGCTTGGGCAACACCCCTCTCCTCAGCATTTCCTACTGGTTAGCTTAAGTGGCTACATGCTCAGCAGCAATAATTTTTAGTTTCCTCAGCCACGCACCAGGGCTGAAAAGCCACCCAGACCTAGCAGGAGCCCAGAGTAGATTTCCGGGGTGTGTGCAGCACAATAGTTTTTGCCTAGTCTGAAATCTCATCCTTTCTAGATATAGCCTTTAAGTAGCCACGCTTGCAGGATCTTGATAGTCTTTTCCATCTGTATGATGAACTCAACTAGAGTGCTCTGGCCTTCAAAGCATCCATTGCTAGATGGATGAAGGGAGTGTCAGAACAGATCATGTGAAGAAAAGCATGTCTGTGCCCTCGATCATTTGGGCCCATTCCCACACGGTGCTGGTTGCCTCCTAGCGTGAAAGGGGAGATGTTTCTTACTGGAGCTGGAGGGGGCTAGTAACGAGGTAAACTCTTTGTATTTTTATCTCCATTGTAGGCTGAATGCAAAGGCCTCTTTGGACACCACATTTTGGAGATGGCTTCAGGGTGCTTCAGTCTGGATCCCTCTTTCTTTTTAGGGCTCTCCCATGATCTGTTCTGGGTCCAGCATTTGAAATTCCCATTGTCCAGACCAGGAAGAACTAGATATTTCTCTCCGTGATGAGGTTTCTTGTTTGTTTGACAGGATTTGACCGTCATCTTCTGGGTCTCCTACTCATAGCAAAAGAGGAAGGACTCCCTGTGCCAGAACTCTTCACAGACCCTGCATTCACTAGAAGGTAATTATTAGTCTTGTCCTATACGCAAGTCAAACCTCTGGGTGTTGATGGGTTTATCACATTTGCCTTCAGCTTGCCAATCTCTTGATCACAATAATTTTGTATTTCTTAGCTCCACTTTTTAATACTAATTTAAATCAAACAATTTGCTTTTTTTACTTCACAGTGGGGGAGGTGGAAATTTTGTGCTTTCCACTAGCCTGGTTGGCTACACTAAAATTGGTGGAGCTGCAGTCCCCATGATACATCATGGCTATGGCGTTTTCTATAGAATCAGAGATGACAGGTAAGGGTATATTCTCATCTTCTTGGGCCTGGCATCACTCAGAAGAAAACTGTAAAGCTGTTATCTGAACTTCTTCCCCGTTTTTACGTTGCCCGATTGTATCAATGTCATGAAGATAAAGGAAGTTCACAGCTAATAGGAGGGAAAGAGAGAGAATATCCAGAATCTTAAAGCTAGTTGCACTAAAGGAAGATATGGACAACACTTTCAAATGTAAGTGACTAAAGTTAGGTACCTAAATCCATCTCGGCATCTAAACTACAGTGGCCTGATTTTCAGAATTGCTGAGCACCTACATGTCCTACTGAAGTCAATGGGAGCTCTGGATGTTTAGCTTCTTTGAAAATCAAGACAATGTTATTTAGGTGCCCAATTTAGACACCCGTGTTTCAAAATTTCAGCGAATAATTTTACAGTTTGTGTGGGGATGTGCTTAAAGTTCATGATCTAAAATAACTAGTTAACCTTTATACTGATAGAATTGTTGTGACCTGCACTGCCTGGAAATCATGCCCAAAGACCGATGCAGAAATGCTGTGTAAGAACTTGTTCCAGTCTCTTCAGGACATGATACAACTAGTGACCACAGCCCATCTGTAGAGTTGATAGTGACGTTACTGTGCCGTCACATATTGTGCATTATTGTATCTGGCACTTGCTAAATGAAATGCTTGTCACGAAGAGCATTAAACTCTATGTAAAACACTTAATGATACTTCAGCATAGACATTAAGCAGAACTAATGCAAAACCTGTCCATTTTAAGAGATTTACTGCAGCAACAATGCAAGTTTCTTTTAAGAATAATATATCAATTTGCACCAACAATGCAAACTATGGCAAATGATCAGCGTAGAACTATGCAATATTAAACTATGCCTCAACAATGCAAATGTATCAGACTATCGTGATTTTTGAAAACGAGAATTTGTGATGGCTTGTTTTTATAACCTTCCTAATGGTAGCTGATAGAGTATGTGATAATCCGGTGAAGTTTATTTCTGTGGTGCACTTATTCCAGAGTAACCATTCCAATGCTAATACATTATGGTGCTTTCGCAATGGACATTGGTGACAGTTTTTATGATTTTTCATTTGTGAAAGAATCAAGGAGAAATATTAGAATAACAGACTCTTCAAGTTATATATGATTTTTATTATTAGCTGTCTTCCATTTTCACCATTGGGATGATTTCAAATCAAGAGCTTATTCGTGAATAGAGACTAGTTTCTCAGGTGAAGGCTGAGGTCACTATAGTTTGAAAAATACTTTTAAATTCAAGATGGTTCCTTTTCAAAATAAAGAGACGAAACTAGGATGGCTACTTGCAAGTTTCCAAAGGATGACATACTTGTGATGAAATAACTACAAATATCACTGCTGCTCCACAGAAATTAAGTGCAATTTTAAAGATGGCACTAAGTATAGTCTGATAAAACTCTCAGGATTTTAAGCTTTCTTTGGATTTTAAAGAAAACTTTTGTTCGATAAGCTTTGTAATTTCTTCTTGGAAATAAAACAATCCAAAAAGTTTGTTTCATGTCGGTTGATTGGTTTATATCTATACTGCTTGATGCATAGCAACCAAACTTTCCAAAAGGGGAGTTTCTTGTGTACAGATGATGAAACTGACTTAACACAGATTCTAAAATCCCCACTGTTTGCCCTTCTGGAGGTATTGGGGCCCCTGGAGAAGTCAGGAATTATTATTGTTTGTATTACAGTAGAGCAACTAGAATTCTCACTGGGATCAAAACCTCATTGTGGTAGGTACCATGTTACATGTGCCCTCTTGGTTATGTCTGCGTGACCTACCGAAACACACCGGGCTAAGCCCCAGTTCTATGACCGATTCCCCATTAAGTTCCTCTGGGTTACTTCCTACCTGTTCCTCCATGGTTTGTTGTCTCGGGGTTCCCGTGGCCTCTCCTCCCTCTGCGGTGTTGGGTGCCTGGGGGGTCATAGGTCATTGCCATCTAGCTGGCCTCAGCATCCTGAAGTGCTGGCAGTCCTTCCACAGGAACCTGCAGAGCATCTCCATTCCCTTTAGCGGTTAGCGCTGAGTGAGCTGAACTGCTCCCTTTTATATCTATGTTCCAGCTGGAGCATGCCCATCAGAGCCAAGGGGATGTGGCTTTCTCGGACCACAAAGTAGGATTAAGTCCTGCTGAACCACTGTGCGGCTAGTACACCCCGTCACACTGTCTTGCCCATGAACACCCTCACCCTCCTCACAAACACACACACTGCTCCTCAGCTCAAAATGGGCAACATCTACCCCCCCCTCCTTCGTGTGGCAGATTTGAAAAATAAAAACATCCATTTTGTGCAAAACACAAAAAAAGTTTGAGAAAGAGGTTACAGGAAAAGAAGTTTGGTTAGTATTCTGTTTACATGAAGTAGACATGAAAATTGCATGCCTGGAAAATTAGAGGGACTATACGCTCCCCACTGAGGTAAAAGTATCCTGTAATAATGCATTCTTACAGGAAAAGAGCTTTACCATAGGGATAGCCAAGCTACTAATGGCTTTTGGCAGGCTTACATAGAGAAAGACAGGGAACAGTGAATGCTTCACACAATCATTGCAGAACCCTATCTTTTTCTCCCTGCTCTTTCACTATGTCTGCTGGGGAGATGAAGCAGAATCGAAGACTGAGAAATTGCCCAATTATGGTCATTCCTCCCAGTATTGCATGCAACTCCCTTCCACTCTTGCAGCACTTCCGGGGACCATCTTGATGAGTAACTTCATAGCACATCTCACTGGTTTGCCTTTTTGAATAAGGCCATTCTCTTCCTCCTAGTTCTTCGCCTCAATGTAATATCACTGAGAGTCAGGACAGCCTAAACAGGATCGAGCTGGGATTACTACCCAACTCGCCCCCTGATGCCCTTTGCTAACTCTTTTAATACCATTTAAACACTTCCAAGGCAAAGCCAGACTAGGAACATAAATTCATAACTCCACCCCCAGCCTCCAAAGTAAAACAGCAAAGTCAAACATTATATACTGTATAGGTCTGTCTCATCTTACGCTGGGATTACGTTCCGCGCGTAAAGCGAAAACCGCGTATAGTCAAAATTACATTGAGTGTAATGGCGGGCAGAATCGCCCACACTACAGAAACAGTATTTAAATTGTTATTTTTCTCTTTTTTGGGTTTTTTTTCTTGCTTTTGCCGACCGCGTAAAGCTGAAATCGCACATGTTAAATGCGCCTAAGATGCGACAGACCTGTATAGACAAAAATCCCAGTGCATCTCTCCTCATGCACACACCACTTACCATCTCTGAGGTTCTCCAAGACTGGGAAGAATCTTAGGAAGGCAAAGTCAGAAATGCTGGAATATGAACAATAATCACTTTGGGGTTTTTTTCCTACTCCCACAGCCACAACACCTGACCGGCCAGACCCTCAAGGACAGGGTCTTTATCAATGATTGAGCAGGCTGGCTAACTTGAGGGGCAGAAGAGAGAAAATTCAGGATGAAATGTTTGTGAACATTACTGCAGAGTCCCAAAACCCCTCAAAAATAGTGGACAGGTGGAGGTTGTATTAGAGGACAGAGACGGAAACAGACAGGGAGCTCTCCAGAGCAATTGTGGGATTGGCCAAGGACAGCATGGCAGTTGCCAGGAACAGCATGGCACCTACTAATCTAATCTAACCCTCGCATCATATTATCCCGTAGGCATCTAATCAAGTATAGTCTGCAAATTTTGCCACCTCACTGTTTACCCCTTCTTCCAGATCATTTATGAATATGTTGAACACCACTGGTCCCAGTACAGATCCCCACTATTTCCCTCCCTCGACTGTGAAAACTGACCATTTATTCCTACCCTTTATTTCCTATCTTTTAACCAGTTACTGATCCACGTGAGGACTTTCCCTCTTATCCCACGACTGCTTATTTTGCTTAAGAGACGTTGGCATCGGAGAGGCCCCGCTTAACAAAGCCCTGGCTGGGATGATGTAGTTGGGGTTGGTCCTGCTTTGAGCAGAGGGTTGGATTAGATGACCTCCTGAGGTCTCTTCCAACCCTAATCTTCTATGATTCTATGACCTTGTCAAGGACTTTCTGAAAGTCCAAGTACAGTATATCCATTGGATCACCCTTGTCCACACGCTCGTTGACACCCTAAAGAATTCTAATATATTGGTGAGGCATGATTTCCCTTTACAAAAGTTGTGTTGACTCTTCTCCAACATATTGCGTTCATCTCTGTGTCTGTAATTCAGTTCTCTATTATAATTTCAACCAATTTGTCTGGTACTGAAGTTAAGCTTGCCGGGATCAACACTGGAGCCTGTTTTTAAAAAATCTACATTACATCATCAATCTTCCAGTCATCTGGTATAGAGACTGATTTAAGCGATAGGTTATATACCACAGTTAGTAGTTCTACACTTTCATGTCTAAATTCCTTCAGAACACTTGGGGGATTACCATCTGGTCCTGGTGACTTATTACGGATAAATTTATCCATTTGCACCAACACCTCCTCTATCAACACCTCAGTCTGAGACAGTTCCTCAGATGTGTCACCTAAAAAAAATGGCTCAAGTTTGGGGACCTCCCTCACATCTGCTGTAGTAAAGATCAATACAAAGAATTCATTTAGCTTCTTCACAATGGCATTGTCTTCCTTGATTGCTGCTTGACTGTCCAACAGCCTCATTGAGTGTTTGGCAGGCTTCCTGCTTCTAATATAGTTTTAAAAATTTGCTGTTAGTGTTTGTCTTCTGCAGTTGCTCTTCAAATTATTTTTTTGCCTGCCTAATTATACTTTACTTGCCAGAGTTTATGCTCCTTTCAATTTTCCTCAATAGGATTTGACTTCCAATTTTTAAATGATTTGTTTTGTCTCTAATTGCCTCTTTCATTGTTGTTTATGCACAGGGACATTTTTTGGTCCTTTTTTTTTTTTTAAATAATTTGGCATATACATGGAGAAACTAAATTATATCTTATGTTGTAAGATGCTACATGCTCGAATGAAGACAAGACATGAATTAAACATCCTCAAGAGTTTAAAATCCATCTTGGTTCTTTCTTCAACTGTTGTGAACACACACAGAACTGATAAATATTCACATTACACAGCGAAATCTCTAACAAGTAGATTTTGCCAAAAATCTAACCTCTTGTCTCAAGCTATCCGTCTGAACTAGTCCCAATATTTTGTTTGAATAGCGTTACCCTTATACAGTCAGGTAAATACACACACTGCTCTGTAAAAGTGAAGAAGAATAAAGCCAGAAAGCAATTTATGCCGGGTCCTTGGGTGGCTGCTAAACAGCCATTTTTAAAGGCGCTGAGTCAGGAGGGAGACTCCCATCCTTCGTTTTTAATCCTACTGCAGCTCCAAAGCCAGGCACGCCCCCCTCCCCCACCACACACACACACGCCCACCACACACACGCGCGCCCGCCCCACGCTGCCAGGGACCACCAAAGCCCTAGGTCAGGGCACGCGCAAAGGCTCCCGCTCTAAGCCCTGCGGACACGCTGCCCCGGGCGACAGGGACCAGCCACCAGCCCAGAGCCAGCTGCGCGGCGAGGGGCTGGGATCCAGAGGGCGGAGCGGGGCTTCACCTGCACGAGGCGGGGCGCGGGGGTGGAAAGCGATTTCAGCCGCACAGACGGAGGCGGGCACAGCCCGGCGCTGGGGGCAGCGCTGCGGGGTGGGGAAGGAGGGGAACTCGCCTCCCCAGAGGGCGGGCACGAGACGGAGGCAGAGCGGGGAGGAGCCGCGGGGCTGGGGAGTCACCTGCACACGGTGATCAGGTTCCTCCTCTCCACCGCCGCGTTGCGGGACTGGACGCTCTTCCTACGGGCCGAGACGTTCAGCCCCCCAAGGCTGAGGGAAGCCATCGCCGCGGGAGGCAGGTGGAGCCGAAGGGGCTGGCGCGGAGCCTTTGTTCCCGGCTTCCTGCTCTCCGGGCTGCCGCCGCTACAGGGGAGGACGAGGCCCCCGAGTCTCCCTCGCCTGGTGCCGGTGTCTGAGCGGCAGGTGCTGCTGTGCATCCGGCCGGCGCAGGGAGGGAGCCGGGTCCCCCACCCTCGGCAGCCGGAGCAACCGCGGCGCTTTAGAGTCGCAGCTGCCAGGACCGCAGAGCACCGGCTCCGCCAGCCAATCAAAAGGCAGGAGTGGGCGGGACACAGGGCGGCAGATGCTTCAAAGAGGCGCGTTCTCTTAACAGAACCAACTGACAAGTGCGCGAAGATGCGGCGTATGGCGCGTGGGGAATTCGGCGAGGAGGCGGAGCCTGGACACCGCGGGGGCGGGGCGTCGGTAGGAGGGAGGTGCGGGCTATGAGGGCCCCCCTACAGCAGAGAGTAGGGAGGAGAGGCTGGGGATAGGCAAGGAGGGGAGGGAGCTGTAGGGCAAAGACCCACACACACATCCCAGGTGTGAAATATGAAATTCCTCACTGGCCCTCAGCAGCCTTGAGGCCATAGGAGCCGCCCTTGCCGGTGGTGGTTTTAATTGCCCAGCTGCTGCTGAGGCAGAGGATCTGCCAGGGCACACTGTCCCAATCTGGACCTCACCCACCTCCAGTCAGTGCCTGGGAAGGCCAAACTAGCCCTGGAAATATTTGCCCTCCTGCCTCAAGTGAACTGCCTGCAGGTTCTCTCTGTTCTGTGGATCTGCAGATTTCCCTCCCCATTGCTATTCACTGCACAGCCCCACACATCTCTGTGCTTCCCACAGGTAGAGCCCTGCACAGGTACAAAATATGAATCTGCATCTGATCTGCAAACATGGTGCAAAATACATCCGAGGATAAGGATATCCATGGATATAAAGCAGATATCCTCAGATTTGCAGCTATTTAGATACAAAATTTGGATCTGCATCCATCCACGATCTGCAAACATGGTGAACGATACAGCTGCATCTGCGGCTATAAAGCGGATATCCATGGATTTGCAGGGCTCTACCCATGTGTGGTCCACCCGCTGTCAGGTAGAGCCAAGGCCTCGAGGCATGCCTCAGGGATGGAGCCCCTGAGGCGCTCTGTCATCGTGTGCCAAGGATCCTGGTGGTTGGTCCTGGGGAATTACCTGTCCAGACAAAGCTTGATGGGCCAATATCCCTTGGAGTCCAATCATATGGTTGCTATTCTGGATGCAGTTGTTAGTGACCAGTCCAGACTTTTAGTTCACAGATGATGATTACTCAGAGAAAGCTGTACTCCTATGATACAAGCAGATTCACACACTCTTCTATACACCCACTGCATCACTTTAATCAAGTCTGGTTTATTGGAAAATGTTATCCAAATTTGTTGGGCTGCAGGTTTACTTTATTGTGGAGTAGCTGAACATCATATACCATCTCTTTAGCTGATAGTTGAATGCTCATATTTGAACCCTCTCATCTCCATCATCTTAAAACAAATCTATGTGATCTAACTAATTGAAGGAAAATCTGTGAGCTCAGCTTTTTCCATGTGGGAGTTCAATTGATCAGTACCTGGATTGTACTTCGCTGAGTAGTGTTGGATCTACTGATTAATCTACCTTGTATCTCGTAACTGATGCTGAAAATTATATCAAGATTACTTTTGCAATTCTTTATCAATGAGGTTGCCCTTAGAACTTCTCTAGAATTCCATACAAAAATTAAAGGGGAAATGGAATTCAATCAGGAAATTCCTCTTCTATCATTCTCTCCTAAACTATCCTGCCTAGTAGAGGTTATTCTCCATTCTCTTCATGTCACCAAACCATCAAGATTTATTTAAATGGACAGTTTCTTTTGAAAATAGGATGCCTTTTTATTATTTATAGATAAGATAGAATAGGTGATAAGGGCTTTTAAAGCTAGTATTTTATCATCCATTTAAGCATCTTACAGGGAATCATTTCCTAATTTTAAGATTTCCTTTTCAGGTATCTGGGCAGCTAACAACTTTTATCCACAAAGAAATGAGGCTTTGCTCTCCAATTGTTACAAAGTAAATGTGGACACAATAGTCCAATGGTTGGCAGCCCAGGAACGCCAGATATTCAGTATGATGGGGTATGCCAACTCCATGCTGGGCCTGAAGGAGTTAATGAGGACCTGTCCTTGCAATCAGCCTCAAGTAGTTTGGATCCCCTTTGTTTTGAGTCCTGCAGAAAAGTCAGCTGGGGAAGAGACTGTGAGAGGCCTAGCTGCAGGTCATGGTAGGAAGCAGCCCAGGGAACAGACCTCATCTTCATGCAGGGTTCTTGGGCTTGAACCCAGAGTAAAAGGTGGGCCTGGGCTCCCCTACCAGCTCACATAGGGTAGGGGAATAAAGACCCCAGAGCCAAGGACTGATGTTGGGACAAACTTCTTGCATGATACTGAACTCAGGTTTCCTCAGAAGGGGCAGCATAAAGCTACTGAACTTCTTGCATGGTGTGCTGAACTCAGGTTTCCTCAGAAGGGGCAGCATAAAGCTAGCTTGACATGAGTAATTAGACATGGGTGAATTCTCATTTATTGGGAGACAGGATTAGGGAGGTAAATAGATCAGAATCTGAAAATAGAATGGCTGTGCTAAGTGAGATAGGTAAATAGGGCAGTAAGCTAAGAGACACAATGTCTGTACTAGCTCAGATAAGGGGAGGGAACATCCAGGGAACTATTTACAAAGAACAAGATAACTATGGACCGGAGAGGTTAGGAACATAAAGATGAGGTAAAGAGTAGATCATACATGGACAGTGCGTGGACAGAGGATGCTGTACAGGGATTGATTCTTACAAAGTAACCAAACCAATCCCAACACATGTGATGCAATGTATAGTAAATGCAATGTGACATGTAAAGGTATATAAAGGAAGAATATTTCTGTGTAACTTTGGATCTGTGATGTACCCTGAAACCACCCCCAGCATTTGAGTCTGATCACCTCAGCGGAGCCTTGCTGCATGCCAAAGAAAGATATCGGAGTGACGAAATCTGAAGTCGAACTGAATGTGTGGGAAGAGGTCTCAGAGGGAATCTAAACAGGTAGGACGAAAGATCTTCAGGCTGTAGGGCTGAGTTGCAGGACAACCACCACAGGGCTATTCTTGATACCTTATTCAGGGGGAGGGATAGCTCAGTGGTTTGAGCATTGGCCTTTTAAACCCAGCATTATGAGTTCAATCCTTGAGGGGGCCATTTGGGGCAAAAATCTGTCTGGGGATTGGTCCTTCTTTGAGCAGCAGGTTGGACTAGATGACCTCCTGAGGTCCCTTCCAACCCTGATATTCTATGAATTCTTGGTATTTCTCTTTGTAAATCTTGGTATTACATTTTGGAAATGCTCTCTGAAGCCAGATTTAGGCACCAACACAGAAATGTTTTTAGGTGGACTGCCGCTGAGACAGGAGTTGGTATGATAGGTCACTACCTAGAGTCCTAGAATTGGCAGATGTTCACTCTCAAGAAAACCAATATACAGCTAAGAAAAAATTATCCTTTTTCCAGTGGGCATGCTTTCTTACCAGGTAGCTAATTAAAGCACATGAAGAAGAAATATTACAAAGGAATAAAGGCAAGCAGAGAGCGCAGAATCAAGGAAGAACAGAACAGAAAATGAAATATGAAAAATGGGAGGGCAAGAGAGTAACATGAAAGAGTAACAGACAGAAAAAGAATGAGTGACTGAAAGATGATAAATTAGAGATGAGAGAACTTTTACAGAAATTTGGTACAAGTATATTCAGTTGTGTTTTCTTTTTTAAACCAAAGAGAAAGGGGAAAGAGTTTGGACAATGCCTGTTGTCATTTCACCTTTCTTTTCCTATCTCTTTCTAACTTCTCTTTCCCTGTGTTTTTTTTTCAGGATCCCCTTTCTCTTTGGAAGTGAATATGATGTGGCTCCTCTGTGCCTAGCCTGTAAGACATCTGGACTTCGCATCAATGACTTTAGATCATCTTATCATATATTAGAGTTTCTTAAGCCTTTCCTCTTCTCCTGTTCTTGTTAAGTCTGTCTTGCTGTACATATCTGACTACAGCACTCAATCCTCGCCTAGGCATCACCAGATCGAATGACAGAAGATACATAACCTGAATTTTGAGAATCAGGCCATTCTGAAGTTGAAACTAGTTGTTATATATGAACCATATAAAACCACTCAAGTGAAGGGGGGAGAAAAAAGTTCAATCTAAGAGTTCTAAAAGTTTACAATTTCAAATTGCAGTTTGAAGTTGTTTGTTTAAAAGGAATGAAGAAGGAATATTTACGCATTTTCATGTGCCATGACAAACTGGCTGAAGTATTTTCTTGCAGAAGCTCTTGAATGCCATGCTTACATGCCATGGGAGTGTTTCAAATCCACACACTAATGGAAAAGTAAAAATATGTTAGTTTTACTGAGTTGTCTGTGCTGCTGCAGTAAATATTTTTTTGTGACTTTCTAGAACAGATATAGGAAAGAAGAAAAGAATCAAATCAACTTGGTTAGTTGCCACGAGAATCTACATGCAGGACACCAATTTTGTGTTATGTTCCTATTCTGTTTTCCTTTAAAATGTTATATCTTCTAAAAGCTATTTTAGTAGTTCATCTTCAGTCATTATTCCTTAACTTGATTAAAATCACACTAATAGAAAGTGTAAACTTAATATTTTTTAGTGCAAAACCATGGTTTTGATTCTCTTAGTTCAATAAATTAAACTATCTAGCATATTCTGTTGTAATTAGTTAGCTTATGAAAAGCCACCCATACATTTTCCCCCTGTGGCATATGTCTTTAAATTGCCACATGGTGGCCTCATTTGACAGGCAATGCCTGAGCTGATCTCTATTTTCTTTTAGTAACCTCTCTTTTTTTCCTTTTCCTAACAGATGTCAAGTTTAAAACTTAAAATACACAGTTCTCGACTTCCTATCAACCAGGAACAGCATATCCATATAACCTTTCAGTTATTTACTCAGATCATCTCTTTTTTCTGCCAAACAGAATATTATCAATTTGTAGTCCTAATGGGCAGAGGTGCCATGCACATGAAAGGCAATACTCACTATCACTAACTGCTCTTATAAATTTTGTACTATGTTAAGCAAACCTATTTTAAAATGTCCTGTAACTAATGTTTATGATAGAAATTAGGATAAAGGCAGAGGTGAAAGTAAGCCGGTCCGGTCTGGCATACCGGTAAGAGGCCGGTACACAGCCGACCGTACCGACAGGGCTGCTGAGGGGGGCCAAAAGGGGCAGCTTCCCTGGGGCCCAGCAATTTAAAAGGGCCCAAGGCTCCTGGCAGTGGCCAGAGCCCCTGGCCCTTTAAATCGCCGCCAGAGGCCTGGGGCTCCTGGCCGCCGCTACCGCAGCTAGAGCTCTGGGCCCTTTAAACTGCTGTCAGAGCCCTGGGGTAGCGGCGGCAGCCGGGAGCCCCGGGCCCTTTAAATAGCTGCCAGACCGCGCTGAAGGCCTGGGGGGGGGGGAGAGGAGGTCTGGCCCTAGTCCCACCCCTTCTGCCTGAGGCCCCTCCCCTCCTAGTTGAGCCACCTTCCCCGCTCAGGACCCCAGCCGCCCTGCATACCGGTAAGTCCCTTAAGTTACTTACACCCCTGGTTAAAGGCCATTCTTCTTATAATTTCTCTACCTTACTTATCATAAGCAAGTAAAAAGTTAAAGAAGATAAAAGTAGAAAAATTGGAGCTGCAGCCAAGACTCTCAAATTATTATTGCTTGTACACATTATTTACCGTAGACAAGATTTTTGGCAAGATGGTCAGGGTTACAATGCTAACCTGGGACTTGAATGACCCTGGTTCAATTCGCTGTTCCACCACGGACTTTCTGTGTGACACTGAGCAAATCATATAGGCCCAAATCCTCAAAAGTTTTTAAGTATCTAATTGCCATTGTAATCAGTGGGAGCTAAGTGCCTAAATATCTTTGAGGATCTGGGCCTTCAGGCTTGTCTTCACTACGGGGGTAAATCGACCTAAGTTACACTACTCCAGCTACGTGAATAACATAGCTGGAGTCAACATAGCTTAGGTCGACTTCCCTGGTGTCTTCACTGCGTTGCGTCAACGGGAGACGCTCTCCGGTCGACTTCCCTTACTTTTCTCGGAGAGCTGGAGTACCGGGGTCGACTGGAGAGCACTCTGCCGTCGATTTAGCGGGTCTTCACTAGACTCGCTAACTTGGTTCCTGCTGCATCAATTGCAGCAGCGTCGATCTCCCCATAATGAAGACCAGCCCTCAGTTCTCCATCTGTAAAATGGAGATAATAGCACTCCCCTACTTCACAGGGGAGTTAGGAGGATACATATATTAAAGAATGTGAGGTGCTAAGATACTACCATAATGGAGGCCATAAAAGTATCCAAGATTGATTTAAAAAAAATGGGTGCCTAACGTTAGACTTCTAAATCCATATTTGGGCACCCAAATTAAAAAAAAATAGCTTCAAGGGAAGTTGTTGGACACTCAGTACATGTGTGTGGGGGAAAAGGCCACTTATTTTGGTACCTAAATAATATAGATTTAAGAGCCTAATATTAATCACTAGGGCTGTCAAACGATTAAAAAAATTGGTCGTGATTAATTATGAGATAAAAAAATAATCGCAATTAATCGCAGTTTTAATCACTCTGTTAAACAATAATAGACGCTAAATTTTCCTATGCCCCTTAGTGCTTTGACCACCATTCCAGAGGACATGCTTCCATTCTGATGATGGTTTCTGCTCAATAACGATCCAAAGCAGTGCAGACTGATGCAAGTTTTTTCATCATCTGAGTCAGATGCCATCAACCGAAGGTTAATTTTCTTTTTTGGTGGTTTGGGTTCTGTAATTTCTGCATCAGAGTGTTGCTCTTTTAAGCCTTCTGACAGCATGTTCCATACCTCGTCCCTCTCAGATTTTGGAAGGCACTTCAGATTCTTAAAACTTGGGTCGAGTGCTGTAGCTATGTTTAGATATCTCACATTGGTACCTTCTTTGCGTTTTGTTAAATCTGCAGTGAAAGTGTTCTTAAATCGAACAACATGTGGTGGGTCATCATCTGAGACTGCTATAACACAAAATATAAGGCAGAATGCGGGTAAAACCACAGAGCAGGAGACATACAATTCTCCCCCAAGGAGTTCAGTCACAAATTTAATTAACGCATTTTTTTTTAATGAGCGTCATCAGCATGGAAGCATGTCCTCTGGAATGGTGGCCAAAGCATGAAGGGGCATATGAATGTTTAGCATCTAATATCTAAGCTGTATTGTTAAATCTATTCACCTACATTTGAGTTATTGCTGATTATGTACTCTATGTATCATATGACTTAAAAACTAACTTTATATTTGTGGATAATCTAAGCACTATACCTAGATGTACAGACACTCTTTTCCCAACCTATGTATTATATAATTTTTTTAACATTAGCTTTAATAAAATTTTTATATCTGGCACATAAATACTTTGCAATGCTGGCTACAAAAGTGTCATGTGAATGCCTGTTCTCACTTTCAGGTGACATTATAAATAAGAAGCGGGCAGTCTTATCTCCCATAAACGTAAACAGATTTGTTTGTGATTGGCTGAACAAGAAGTAGGACTGAGTCGACTTGTAGGCGCTAAGGTTTTACTTTTTTTTGTTTTTGAGTGCAGTTATGTAACAAAAAAAACTAAATTTGTAAGTTGCACTTTCACAATAAAGAGATTGCACTACAGTGCTTGTATGAGGTGAATTGAAAAATACTATTACTTTTGTTTTATCTTTTTCACAGTGCAAATCTGTGTAAAAAATATAAAGTAAGCACTGTACACTTTGTATTTTGTGTTGTAATTGAAATCACTATTTTGAAAATGTAGAAAAATATCCAAAAATATTAATAAAAACATTGCAGTTGGTATTCTATTATTGATTAACAGTGCGATAAAAACTGTGCTTAATTGTGATTAATTTTTTTAATTGTGTTAATTTGTTTTGAGTTAATCGCTTGAGTTAACTGCGATTAATTGACAGCCCTAGTAGTTATCAATGGTTTACTGTCAAAATGTGTGGATGTATCTAGTGGGATCCCACAGGGGTTCGTCCTGGGTCCAGTACTAGTTGTCAGTTTGATTAATGACTTGGATGGAGTGAAGAGTATACTTATAAAATTTGCACATGACACTAGCCTGAGAGGGGCTACAAGCACTTCAAAATAACCTTGATAAATTGTAGAATGAGGCCTGGTCTACACTTGGGGGGCGGGGGATCGATCTAAGTTACGCAACTTCAGCTACATGAATAACGTAGCTGAAGTCAACGCACTTAGATCTACTTCACTGTGGTAAGTCGACTGCTGACGCTCCCCCGTCGACTCTGCCTGCACCTCTTGCTCTGGTGGAGTACCGGAGTCGACGGGAGAGCACTTGACGATCAATTTATCGCGTCTTCACTAGACGCGATAAATCGATCCCTGCTGAATCAATCGCTCCAGAGGTAAGTGTAGACATGCCCTTAGTCTGAAATCAACAAGATGAAATTCAATAAAGATGAATGCAAAGAACTACACTTAGGAAGGAAAAATATGCACAACGGGGAATAAATGGTGAGGCAGTAGTACTGCTGAAAAGGATCTGTAGGTTATAGTTAATCACAAATTGAATTTGAGCCAATAATCTAATGCAATTTCAGAAAAGTCTCAAATCACTGCTCTAGATTAGGCAGATGGGGGATTTGAAGCTGGGTCTCCCACATTCTGGGTTAGGGCTCTAACCTGTGTGTGTGTGAGTAAGTAAGGGATTAAGCGCCAAACTTTAAGAGAGGATTCACAGCTGTAAATCCCAAATGGAGATGAGGCACCTCCCTCCAACTCAGACTTATGCACTGACGGTCCCTTTGAGGGGTGTAGCTAAAGCCACACCACTATCCTTGTTATTTCCTATTGGCTAGTTTAGGCAGCTCCCCACTCAGTTTGCTGGCTTTTGTGGATACCATTCTTAGGCACCTAACTCCCTCCATGCATTGTATAGGGAGCCTGGGCTTATAACTTGGGGCTTGGAAAACCCACTCATACTTTGTAGCAAGAATACAAGGTAGATTTCTTAGGAGTGCACAGCACAGTAATTCCTGCCTATTCTGAAAACCCATTCTTTCAGTAGCCAAGCTGAAGGATCTAGATATCCTTTTCATCCTATGTGGTGTATTCAAATAGAGGCAGGGCCGGTGCAAGGATATTTTGCGCCCTAGGCGAAACTTCCACCTTGCGCCCCCCCCCCCCCCCCCCCGCACTTTGGTTCCTTGCGGGGCAAATCCCAACAAGCCTTTACAAACCCCCGGGGGCAGCCATGCCCAGGGGCTGCTCCCCAGACCAGGTTCCCCCCTCCCCGCCCCCTGAACTCCCCTGGAGGGTACACAGGCCCCCCGCGAGCCCTCCCCTCCCCGGCGGCCCCTGCACCGAGTCCACTCACTGGGTTTGCCAGGCTTGGGCCACTGCAGCAGCTCGGCAGGGAGGAGCCACCTTCCGGAGGCACCGGAGAGCCAGAGAGTCCTGCTTGTGGCGGCGAGCCCCAGCCATGGAGGAGCCGGGGCAGTGCAGGGTGGAAGCAGCCCTGCAAAGGCGGCGGCGCGGCTAGCGGGGAGCAGCTGCGCCCCTTGCCCCTCCTGCCTGGCGCTCCCCCCCAGGGGCTCCTGCAACCTGCAGCGGATGCATGCAGGTGCCGGCTCCCCATGCGCCCCCTGGCTGCCCCCTCCCCGTGCTCAGGCTCTGCGGCTCCCGGGAGTGTGAGCCACCACCGCCGCTGCCCCTCCTGGAGCAGGCTCAGGGCCCTGCGCCCCGCTGGCTCACATGCCCAGGAGCTGCAGAGCCGGAGCGTGGTGAGGGAGAAGCCGGGGGGCACATGGGAGCTGGGGGGGGGGGCGCATGCATCTGCTGCAGCCTGCAGGAGCCCCCGGGGGGGG